>JAGFZM010000031.1:1326198-1434646 GCA_017657215.1 Limnothrissa miodon | reverse complement strand
ATTGAATTGTAGATATCTATAATGACGAACCCCATAGAAATGAATGGGAAAAGTGACGTCATTTGTCCTAAGAGAATGACGTTGTGGATATCTGAAATTACATGTGTGGATAGGAAGAATACCGTTGCAGATATCTGAAATGTTAATTTTGACTAGGACGAACTGAATTGCGGATATCTATAATGCTAGTTCCGGATAGTCGGATTTATTGAATAAAAGGGCTTGCCATATTAGGCTGCCAATATGGCGGTGCCCGCATAGGTTTTTACGTCATGATCCCGAGCCCTATTGTAGATATAATGACGAACCCCATAGAAATGAATGGGGAAAGTGACGTCATGTCCTAGGAAGAATGAGGTTGTGGATATCTGAAATTACATGTGTGGATAGGAAGAATACCGTTGTAAATATCTGAAATGTTAATTTTGACTAGGACGAATTGAATTGCGGATATCTCTAATACATATCCAGTTTAGCTTTAAATGTTAACACGGCTTGCCATATAGTGTAAGCATCTAAAGACTTCTATGCCTGGATCCTTTTCTCTTGTGCTTCTGTCGCTTAAAGTTGGGATCGAACATGCTCAGCCAAACGTGTCAGATAAACGTTTTGTTGTCACTTCTCCATCACTTTAGTAGAATCAATAGAAGAACAGCAGCAGGCCAGCTAAAATGAATGAACTTCCAGCTCTCGTGCAGAACACACGCAGTTTACAAACGTTTTTAGTCCTTATAAACACTGAAGGCGCGTATTTTTCAGGCACTGGCGTTGCTCTGGCAAAAATAAAACAGCAAGTAAAGAGCTTCAAGGGCAATTCACAGCCTGATTAAAAATGTGCTTGTTTCTGTCGGATGCATGTATGCATTACTATTCAACAATGTAACCGATACATTTTCTTTTGGGGGGGATTTTTCCGTCCGAATTTAATATTATTTTTCCTCACGTCATCCGCCCATTCGGCAATCCGCAATCCGAGCATCTCTAGTGTCTGTATGCTTCCAGTTGCTTGTAGCGAGCTAGACAGCCAATTAAACATTGTATTAGTTACTCTACCAGTCCTAATCAATTCTGCTACGTACAAACCAGCTCTCTCACCTGGTTTGGCTGTTCCACTGTCGACACGCATGCGTCCAGCAGACTGTCCAGCTCATCTCCTAACACTTCACAACTGCTCATGTCGTCTGAGATGGGTACAGACAGAGGAACACACTCCGGGCTGCCTGGAAATTGGGTGGTCATGACAGCAGACATACGAGGAGGGGAGGATTCTGGACTGACTGGGACTGTAATGCCCAAGGACAAGTGAACTACGGAAGCATTAGGAAACCCAAGGGAAAAAAAGTTTAGGTAGAGACGTGTGTGTTATTTAGAGGAAAAGGAAAGTTATTTTGAGACAAAGGATAGATGCTTTTAATTATACAATAAAGTGGAACCTGAATAGATCATTAATATAAATATTTTTGGCAATATTTGGCAATGTTTAAAGAAATACAATATTTTGCATATTAAAGCTAAATGTTATATACAATTAGTCAACACTTTTAGGTAAAATCTGGGTGATTTGTCACAACAAATTTGTCACAACAATTTGAGAGTCACAAAAAAGTAATTTTATAATGTAGCCTATTTGTTAACAACCAACACAAAAACACTTGATTCTATAAATCTCATCTTAAAATCTTTACCATGCTTACATTGGACACTAACAGTTATGCCTTGCATTTTTTAGACTGTGGAAGCTTTTTTGTACTCTCGGCTAAAGAATGAGGAAATCCATGTGAATAGTGTTCTCTGATTAGCCGACAGGGTGTCTGTTATTCCAAGAAAACAGGACACCTAAAAAATAGATCTGGTAAAAAGAACCTTTGATCATCGTCCCATATTAAATTTCTTTTCAACGGTAACTATAGCAACTATATCTTTGCAGTTGATCTAGCAAGCAAAGGATAAGTCATTATCAAGCTTCCTGAGTTGCAACCGGATGATAAGTGGGATAATGGCCTTCATTGATGTGCTGTTATTTACATCCACCTCATTCCTCTATATTGAGATACCAAGGCGGCCATTATCCTTACATTCCACTTTAGTGTTTTAGTTTGTTAGGGTATTCATCCCGATTAAGCATAATCCACTGCCAAAGGGAAGTGAAAAAGAAAGTACATAAACTTTCCAGACGTCTATATCTATTTACGCAATAAACTGAATCACAACAAAAACCAAGCCTGCTCTGTGGTACCAGACAGTAACAATAAGTCACTGCCACAAATAATTCTAAAAATCAATTGGAACATATTGAAAGAATGCTCTTGAACAGTAAGAATAATACATACCTGATAAAATATCACTCAGAGAATCAAGACCATTGGATGTCATCTGAAAGAGAGGTGGTAAAGAACATGTCAGCATGAGAATGTCATTAAATGTCACCAAATAGAACCAGTGTTTAATTAGCCTTTAACATACCTCTTTTTCAGCAGTTAGAGCTAAATGGCCATTGGTCCCATTAGCTTGACACAAATCATCCTTTAAAAATAGCAATGAATGACTTTATTAAAAACTGGGTAACATAACATTCACAGCAATGCATATTAACGGCAATTAAACTTTTGACCTGGTTTGAGAGAACAGTTATTTATGGATAGTACAAGGAGAAATTAATTTTGGATGGTGATTTGTGACTAACATCTGGGGTATGTCTTACAAGGTGTTGTGAAATACATGCTGTCTCTGTTGAGATAGTGCAGGCCTTGAGAAGGGACTGTTGTCTCTGAAACCCTGGCGCCTTTATAATAAATTGGGGGGGGGGGGGGGGTCAGGTCAACCTCCCACAGGAATACCACAGATGGCTGTCGTTAAGGGATACAGCCTTGTGGTCAGTGTTGGATGGTTGCAGAATAATTGGCATAACAGAAATGGAAATGAAAGTCTGATGCATGTAAGAAGTGGTGTCTTTGAATTGTAACTTTGGACGAATAGTACTGTTATACTATGTGATTCCCCAGTACTAGGCTCTCTGAGATGAGATTTCTGACCGACTTATGGAAATTATAGGTTTGCTCAAAAAAGTTATAATATAATTTTGCACCACATTATGAACATATAAAACAGAAAATGATGAAATGAAAATATGTATAATGATGGGTGTACTACAACCGTTTAGTTTGAGCTATTTTTTATATGTGCTCTATGCCAATATATGTATATATCAACAATATATTAAAATATATATCAACAATATATGAATTCCCCTTTTCATCCTGCTTCATTGCATGCTACCAATGCCAATTTCAGGTGTACACAACAGCAATGACAGAAACTTTCACAGCACCGTTAGTCAGTGTAATATCAAAATATGTATGAAGCAGTTACATATAATGAATAACTTAATGTTGCATTAATGGCAATAGATACTTTTAAGAGCGAGGGTTTTCTTACCGGAGTGCAGGCGAAGGCTTTATGTTTCCTCAGGCCCAGTTTGCAGGCCAGCTCCTGTGCCAGCTCATTTACTTGTATGTCCTGAGGAGGAATTATGCATCAAACATTAGCTCCTTTTTTACATTGGAACCACCCAATACATTTCTAGGGCTGAAAATTGTGGGTCACCGTGGATTGAGAAATGTAGGCAAGATATTATTTACCTGAGAGACAAATTTGCAGATTGGAAGAGGATTTAGAAGGCATTATCTAGTAGCAATGTTATAACATTACTCTACATGCAATATTAAGCATGGATCCAAGAAGCACTAGAAGTTAATTCATCAGCCACTAGCAATAACAGGTCTATGGTTAATTTTTTGTAATAAACTCAAGTACAGTAGAATCCATGTGGGTCGATTGGTGGGTTCAGTAGACACTTGACTCTGACAATGACAATAACCAAAAGATGAGCACACAACCACTACATTAACACGCGTCCATGCTGAAAGCTTTGTCTGGTTTTTTAGCAGATTTGATAACCACGCCAAGATCTCTCCAGGTGTTCAAGGGCATTTCTGAAGCATGTTATTTGTTAAAGGCTCAACTAGAGTACAGCTGAGTAAACAGGAAGACTGTTTTCCAGAGGCTGACCTGTGGTGAGGATAAAAGACACTCTGTGCTGCAGTCGTATGCCTCCATCACACGGCCCAGTTCTCTAAGACACAAAGCCTTCCTGTAGAGAGCTCTCTGACTGGCCTTGTCAAGGGCCAATGCACGCTCGCAGTCCTGCAGCCCCAGCTCATACTCGTGCTGTTTGAGAAAGAAACTAAGTAAATGAAAGAGATATGACTGAACACAATGTGCTGGGAGGCACGGTGGGAGAGATTATTTAAGAAGTGTAAATAAGTTGTACGTCTGGAAAGGGATCAGTTTCAACTAGGGTTGGACAATTAATCGCATTTGCAATATAATCGCAATTTTGAAATCGCAGAGGCACGCAATTTTTTTGGTTTTGTAATGGCATAGATATTGGATAATGCATAGACTTGTTTGTTAGCTACACTCTGCACTAGATTAAACAAGGATTGGGGTTCAACGCAACAAGATATTCTCTTGAATAAATATATGCTGATTAATGAGTCGTTCATTTTCTATTTTTAGAGGCATTGTGTACAAATTAGACATTGTGTACAAATATGCATATTAATGTAACATATTTGGTGCTTGTGCTTTTTATTGTGAAAAATCGCACAAAAATCGCAATCGCAATATTGGTTGAAAAAAAATCGCAATTTGGATTTTTGCCGACATCGTACAGCCCTAGTTTAAACATAGATTTTGCTCTCAGTTTCAGGCCTGTGTTCTGAGGAAGGCAATCAATTGGCCATAGATTTTCAAAGAAACGTTAAATTAACAACAGATCAAAGCAGATGAGACAAACAACCATGACATAATGACTTACAACAGCCATTCTTATCTTCGTAACAATTCCTCACCAGACTGTAGTTCGATGCCGCCCTGTTCAAGTAGAGACTCTCCAGGAGGGCAATAGGGATGGAGAGGGCCTCCTCCTTCGCATAGTTTGCCACACAGATCCCCTCATTGTAATGCCCCACTGCTCTCCTCCAGCTGCCCTCCCGAAAAGTAGCATTGCCCTCATCCAGAAGGTTGCACACAAGCTGTGTCAGGAACGCCTAGAAAACAAGCAGAGTGAGAACATCCTAGAGTGAGAACAGGTATAGAGCATGCATAGAAAAGATGCACAATTGCATAAGACTTTACTCTAGAAACTACCAACATGCAGCTTTGAAGACAATGGTCAGCTTGAGGTAAATTAGTCTAATATGATAAGGAGGGATGAGGGATCTTGTGGCATCATGACAATACACTAGTGACAATAAAACAGATCAATTTCCATGGAATACAAAATGAAAAACCTTCCAGAAGATGACAAACTATCCTTGTAGAGAAAAGTGTATTCATAAAGTTCTACCTCATAGCTTTCAGGCTCTGGAAAGGGCAAAGAGGACCTAAGAAAATAGAACAGTTCTGATGAATGCAGTGGTGATGACATGATGGCAACTAACGTTATGCGAAGACAACTCCTCTGAAAACTGATGAGACTCAAAAGTTCTCAAACCTACTGTATAAATGCGAGTGCTCTCTTTATATCCTCTTGGCGCTTCTGTCGCTCCATATTTATGGTATAAACCAGCAGTGTGACCCTTTAACTTTTACTTCCACCTGTAAATTAAATTGTACGATTATAACGTTTATCCAACATTCCAAATGAACCATACATTTTGAACACTACCTTGTCTGCACAAAAAGCAAATAAACAAAACAAATGATCAGATTAAGAATGGCTTTTTCTAAATGAACAGGATTAATTCTGCAAACCTGAGGAGAAATGACACCACTTTAAAAATGACAAAAAACTGTTTACATTACACGCACCAACTTTACTATAAAGAGCGGACGTTGTGTCACGTTGTTTTTGCAAGACTTGAGCATGGATCCACCAAAGCTGGATGTTTTATTCCCCTGCAAGACGTCTTTTTGCGCGAAGTGTGCCGACGTTTTTCAGCGAAATGATCACTGTGGCTACAGAATTTTCGCTCGGAACCATGCTCAGATCTCACCTCTACATTTCTGCTTCCTCGAAACGCCTTCCTTGTTTCGTTACAGTCCTAGCAAACTTCCGGGTCACTAAGAGACCAAATTTCTAAACTTCTCAGTTGTCGCTATTGTCTTGTACAGCTTTTTCTGTTACTTAAAAGTTAAGAAAATTAACATGCTGCAGCAGCAGTGGCCATAGGTAAACACGTGGGCAATGGTAAATGCTGTTCAGTTGTAAAATATAATGTAGTCAAATCCCTTTCAATTCTTAGCTTCTCTCGATACATGTTCATAAATGAACAAATTGCAACATGTTACAATTTCGAACTATTCATTCATTCTATAAACTAGATGCAGTCAATGAGTGAAACAATGCGACAAAGAACTACAAGTCCCTTGTACCCCCGTGAAGGAGGCCGGTTTTTGAACTATTCGACGTCATCGTCGCGAGCGGGACTGTTCTGGGCAGAGTGGTAGCTGCGGGGACAGGGACAACTCTTGCCAGATCTCTACACCCTTGTACCATAGGTAAGTATTACAGCAGCTTTTACGAACCATTGTTCAGACATCTATTTGCAATCCGTACTAAAAGCTAATTTGAACATATATTGTGAAAAATCCTCCGGTGTAGGTGAAAGGCTAATGTTAGCTAACGTTACTTAGCCAGCGTGAGCTCTTGATGGCGCATGTGGTCCTGCCAAAACAGTCAAATGTATTTATCCATAATTGAAGATAACGAGAAACATCAGCGTTCATACACTCTTGTTATACTGCGTGTAATACAGTTTGTTGCAATATCCGTATGGTTATTATTTTTCTAGAGTTACATAACGCTACGTTAATGTTTTGAATTAATAACAACACGTCAACTTTACCTTTTAACGTTAGCTTTTAAAAAAAGCTTAACTTTTGGCAGGTGTTGATTATGTGACTTGCGTAAGTAATATGTAATAATCATTCTTAATTAGGCTGTCTTTCTGAAATATTTAAGTTGTCTTCTCAAGCGTCACAAGACACTAATCTGTATTTAAACTAGTTAACGTTATGTTGTTCTTAAACAGCCTCATTAGTGAGCTATTTATAGGTTAAGTAGGGACTGGATGTTTGGGTTAGAGTGCTGTGACCAACAAAATACAACATTTGTACCATTTTTACCATTTATGTTGATTTATGTCAAGAAAGTCTACTAATACACCACATTAGCTTGACAAGAATTTGATTTCTGTTCCAGCTTTGCATGCATTTTTCAGGTTAATTGGTGTCACTAATGTATCAGTATTTTGCAGTTATTACCTAACTGACCTATTTAATTTTTTTGTGTATTTAACATTTAGTGTTAGTGTTCTAACGTTCCAAGTAATTGTTGTTAACATGACATAGGCAGAATAATTCAGCATGAAACTTAAACAACTTGGATTCTTACTGTCATGATTTATTATATTTTGTTTAAGTAATCACATTAATTAGGGATGTTGCTATATTTTTGTGTCATATGTCTATATGTGTCTTGCAGGTGTCATCATGGCAGATGATGTGGCGCTGTTGGCCGATTCCTTGGCCAAGACGCAGGTGGTAGAGGGAGAACTCAGCTATAAGGGGAAAGGTCTAAAACTGGACAATGCTGCTTCTGGTAAGCAATACAAAAAACTGTGGTGATGACAAGGGAACGCATGCTCCCTCAAATGGTTACATTTTAATGTTTACTGTCTTAAACTGACAATATGTAGTTACTAGTGGTAACTAGTAGTAACTAGTGGTTAAATTTGATTTTGCATGCACTCTGTAGCGCCACGCGTTTTCAGATGTGCGTTGCAACATGGCTAGAACTACGGTAAGTTGAATGGGTTGAGATTCATTCAAGATGTCTTCTAAAACTGTTACTACGTTGATCTTTGCACTGTATACATCACCCAATCCATCTCCCCCAATACATTTGCATTCAGGAGCAATCTCGATTGAATAGCGTACATTATGTCTCCCCACGGATATAAAATAATAATACCAAAGATACTGATTAACCCGTCTCTGACAATACCCCTTCAAGGAGACCATAATTAAGCGGAATGTTGTCGGTTTTCGAAAAAGATAACACTGATGGTGGTGCTAGGCAATGGCATGAAAATACTCTTAGCTTAGGTTAGCATTTAATCAAACGCAACCACCCAGCAATGAGTTTGTAGCTAACTATACAGTACTGTTACCGCCAACATTATGAGTTTCACAATCAAACAATGAGATATTTGAATTTAGCCTGTAACATGACTTACCTGTCAAGAAGAAAACAGGCAAGCTCTGCGTTCCTTTTGAAAGCTTTCTCTGCCATTAGCGCTTTCCACCTGGGAAACGCCCCTATGTTAATTCTTGTTTTGTTACTTTGCCGGTCCCGTTTTTTTTTGCTTTTCTTTTACGCTTTTTAGATGATGAGGATTCGCTCTCCTTTGCACCAGCATATGTGTGGTCTTGCGTGATGGCCAAAAATGCAGTGCTTGTCTGTAGGTTAAGTGTGACCATCTTCACGCTGCTTCTCTGTGTAACGCGAAATGCAAAAACATGTTTTTCCCTAGCATTATTAACAGGTAGTGTTTTATGTCCCTCTCGGCAGTTCATATTTTTCTATACACCGGAAAGACATGGAAGCCTTCCTGTGAGCGTCCCTTTCTATGTAAATGCAGAGAAGTAATTCTTCGCCCAGTAGGACTAGTCAGATCATTGGCATAGGTTATTTTACACCAAAGAGGATCTCTTTATGAATGAATACGTTGACTTGAGGTACTAAAACACTTAAAATCTTACATAATGTACCTTTAATGTTGTGGGATTATACATATAAATAAACACCTTTATAGTGACAGCAAATTGCAAACCCTGGGCAATAGCATGACCCTAGACAGTTGGATTCGTCCCTTGAGCTTTGAGTGTATCTGGCCAAGGTCTCATCCTGGACTACTACAAATTAAACATAAGGGAGTTTTTCCTTTCACCTGTTGCTCATGGGTGCTTTTTGCCTTGTTGAACTACTAGATAATATTATTGTAACAGGTGCTGAATAAATAAAATAAAATTGAATTCAACTTAATTGAAGCCTAGTTTACTTGTCACATGTTTTAAATAAATGATTTGAAGCCATCTTCTCTCCAAACTTCGACTATTATCAGACCTCCCCCTCCCTCCAAAAAAAAAAAAAAATGTTCACATTCTTCTTCAAATGGTTCGGTGACAACACTTCAGTTAGTGAAGCTATAAAGAAGTTCTTATATTTAGAATAAATTGTTTAGCACATAGAATAGCTTATCTGACCAACTTGTGTGCTTTAAATCTGGCATTTTTATTATTGTATTGAGAAAATGAAAGGCATTAGCCAATAAAAACATAAACATTTTAAGAAAAGTAACATAATGATAAATGGTCATTAGCAGTGATGCTGCATCACTCTGATCTCTCTCTTTTTTCACAGTAACATGTAATATTTTAATAAGAAAATGGAAGTGAACACTAAGATGTACTTAATTCTGAAATCAGGAAAATCTTGAATCCTCCTTTGCAGTCTTTAAGCCCTGAAACTATCAGCCATCTGCAATGTTTCATTTGTCCATTACTTTCCACAAAATCTATTAGAGGTCATGATGTTATGGTGCACTACTTTCTGTTCTGTTTCACCTCCCCACTGCTTTAAGTGTATGTATGCATCTGTACCAATACACAATACATACAGGTTCTACCATTGTCCTTTATAGAGATCATATTGAATATCTCCTCCACTTCTCTCCCTTCTCTCGCAAACTCTAGTTGCAGATATCGTCAAGGAAATAAATGAGTTCCATGGGCTTCAAGCTCTTCGGCTCGAGGGTAACACAATTGGAGTGGAGGCTGCACAAGCCATTGCCAAAGCCTTGGAGGACAAGGGTGACTTTCAGGTACAGGCAGTTTGCAATTCCTGTGATAAGTTGCTAGTTTAATCAAGTTAGCAAGAGATGCTGACCCTCACAGCCTTCTACACCATAAGCAACATGTTGGATGTCAGGAAATCTGTCGCTCAGTCTGAAGAATGCGTTTTCCCCATTTTTAGAGAACCAGGACTGAGACAAAAAGAATAGCTGTATAGGAAGGATTTTTTTCCCATCTTTTCAAATGGTAGGAAGAGAAGGTAGTTGAGTTGGACAATTGTATTGGATTAAAATCTAACTGCTCAAGTTTTCCTTTTTTCACTTAAGATTGTTAGTCACTTGCATTAGTCACTAACTATAATGAAAAAATGCAGTATGTTTCAGTCATTTTTTTTTTACAGAAGTACCTCAAACTCTCGTGATGTATGTGGACAAAATTACCCTTTTCATCCATTTTTTTGCAAATAGGAAGGAAGGAAATACATCTAATTGATCACTTGTAGATTCTGACTAATGGCATCGAATAATATCTTCCCAGTCCAGATCATTCAGCTGTCCTGTAAAGATTTCTGTATTCTCATGGCATGCAAGATTAGTCATGTTTCATTCTGCTGCGTGCTGTACATATTTCCAGTACCGTTTCAAGACACCCCTGCAGTTTGTTTGTTGTTGTTTTTTGAATGATACGTTTTACTCAGCACATTGTCAAATGTCTTTAAAGGGTACATCACCTAACCCCAAATAATGTATTTCTTATTTTCTGGAATGATCGACTGTTTCCGATAATTAGCTTTTATGTTGGTAATGAGGCTAATGAACATGGAGAGGAACATGGAGAGCTTATTAAGAGTATGTATTATGTAGGATAGTAAACTGCTATAACTACACTGTAAAACTAATACATATTTCTAAAAATAGACGTTCACTGTAAGAGTGACCATCTTGTCTTGAGAGTATTGGAATCAGAATATATGTATCATTATTCTCATGGCCATATTCAGGTAATGTTTGTGTTTCAGTTAGGCCACATTCAACTGTCTAACACACGACATGACATGTTTTAGTTCATTCTATTCTTGCTGTTCCTGCCTTTGAAGATAGGCTGGAATATTATGTTCTTGGGTTGTTTTGGTTCTTTGCACTGTGTGACATCCTCCGTCAGTGGCTATTAGCTCTAGCTGGCCACGCTGGCACTAATCATGGTCTGATTCAGTGTGGACCACGTCAACTGGGACGATCAACGCCATCTTCCGTCAACCTGGAACTGTACTTAGTCAGGCTTACGGTGTACATTTTAGGACATCCTCAGATTTCAGAGTCAGGTGTCAGACATCGGATGAAAAGGAATGAGGTGTCCGGAAAACCTATGTCAAGTTTACAGAATTACACATAAAGTTCTCAGATGAAAAGGAGTCAGGTCTCAGAAAAAACGCTGTGAGAAAAAATGGAGTCGGACAAATAAGTCCCAGATAAAAATGTATCAGTTGTCAGAGTCAGATATCAGACATCAGAGTCCGGTCTCAGAAAAAACACTGTCTGAGAAATGAATGTGTCATTCTGTAAACTTGAAATGTACACCATACAGGCTATTTCTTGTCTAGTTAGAGCGCCTGGTGGATCTGAGTATGTGGATGTTGTGCTCAGTCATAGGATTAACCTACTGGCATGTCATCCATAAATTTTGTGTATCACCGGTTTGCTGCTTTTTTTTTTTTTCCAGTGTTGTTACTGGAGTGACATGTTCACTGGCCGCTTGCGCTCAGAGATTCCTCCTGCTCTGGTGAGTTGTCCATGCATGCATCACTGGCACTGTGTCAATACATAGCTTATTGATCGTCAAGTTAAAAAATGCTTACCAGAAAACTGTTGGTATGGTTTCCATTCTAACAAAAAAGTTCTTATTTTTGTTATTACCAGAATTCCTTGGGAGCAGCCATCATGACCTCCGGTGCCTGTCTCCGAGTCTTGGACTTGAGCGATAATGCCTTTGGGCCAGATGGGGTCAAGGGTATTGAAAAGCTGCTCAAGAGCCCTGCCTGTCACACACTTCAGGAGCTGCGCCTCAACAACTGTGGCATGGGCATCGGTGGTGGCAAGGTGGGCCAGGTGCTTCTCATGGGGAAAGAAGCAACAAATGTCATTCAGTTTCCTTTTGAATTATACAGGTGTCTCAATCAGAATATAAGTAGTCCAGTTAGCTTTGGAACTCGGGTGCTTTTTGTCAGACTAAAGCAATAATCCGATTTTTTTGTAAACGTATGTAAACACACTATGTAACATCCTATCAGATCCTAGCAGCTGCCTTGACAGCGTGCCACCAGCAGTCTAGTGCTCAGGGCGCCCCCCTCAGGCTGAAGGTGTTCATCGCAGGCAGGAACCGCCTTGAGAATGATGGAGCCACAGCACTTGCTCAGGCCTTTCAGGTGTTTATCATGTTGCTTAGTAGTAGATGAATTTCCTCATCCCTTCTTTCACTCTATAATTATATACATTACACATTACACATTGGACATGAATAAATGAATTGAGCATACGACTTTTGTGTTCCTAGCTGATTGGGAGTCTAGAAGAGATCCATATGCCCCAGAATGGAATCAATCATCCAGGTATCACAGCCCTGGCTGGTGCCCTACAACACAATCCTCAGATCCGCGTTATCAACTTCAATGACAACACCTTCACCAAAAAAGGTGCAATTGCCATGGCACAGGTAATCAGATTTTTGTTTGTTTTAGATTTTAGTTGTAGTTTGTGTCATGACCTCAATTCCTCCATTGTCTAATATTTTGGTATGAACGTGAGTGATGGAAGTACAAAGAAATGTATTCATGAAATGTTTTTAGATAGCTTTTGGGCCCAAATACAGTGTTTCTATTTGTCACCGTTTGTGTCTGAGAGATGTGGGTTCTCGGACACTATACATTTGTTAATTCCCATATTCATTCGGTTTGAATTTACAGGCTCTAAAGCATCTACGTAATGTGCAAGTGATCAACTTTGGCGACTGCCTGGTGCGGTCTGAAGGAGCTATGGCCATTGCTGATGCACTCGTGGATGGCCTGCCTATTCTCAAGGTAGATGCAGACAGTCTTCCTGATTTATTCATGCAGTAACTTCATTAACTTGCACACGCTGGGTAACCTCAAGTTATGGTTTAATCTGAATGTTTATGCTAACTGCACATTGTATGACTTCTTGCCCTCAGGAGCTTAACTTGTCATTTGGTGAGATCACCGAGGATGCTGCTTTGACAGTGGCACGGGCGTTGGAGCAGAAGACACAACTGGAAAAGCTTGATCTCAATGGTACAACACTAATGAGACAAAATGAAAGAGTAAACCATTAGACATAGACAACCACTAGACACTAGAGTAAACCACTAGACGCTCAGGGGTGATAGCGTTCCGGCACCATGGGGGGAAGAAGTTTGCATATATTGATATATCATTTCTCAAGACCTAAGATGTGCAGGTCAGAGAGCAGCTTTGACGCTCAATGACTCAAACAATACGCATACTAGCCGATGAGCCAATCAAAAGGGGGGAAGGGGTAGGCCTTGTGTATTTATCAAAAACATACAGGTTAAGGCGCAGAGAAAAACGAGCAGAAAGATTAATGTCGGTGGCAGAGAAATCCGTGCAGCCCAAGTTATCCAAGGCGTAGGAGTATTTCACACAAAATATTTTGTCTTTCTTAACACTAGACACTAAATAAACAGAAAACTCGAGTTAACTGCTAAATATGCAAAAGCAGCATGGCATGGCGCGGTAGCTCATGGCAATAATCTAGCGTAAGCAACTGAAACGCTTTTTGTTTGATGTGAAGGTAGAATGAAGTTCAACAGCAGGGTAGGTCACTACAGAATCCCACTTTTGTTCCGTTTTGAAGTGAGGAACGTAATGTCCCTGGTGATAGGTGTTTACTCGTTATCCAACTTTACAAGCATGACAAGTTAGCGTTTGCTCGTTACTGCATCTATTACATTACACCAACAGTGTCTGCATAGGCTACTGCAAAGCGCCTGTTAAGGTCACATTAATAAGTCACTTTTGATTTCGATTTCAATATTAGGTAGGGTAGTTTATTTTTCCTCTGTGATAAACATGGTGTTTCTTCCATACAATTTCCAAAATTTTTTTTTTTTTTTTTTTTGTTTTGGCCCGGCCGGTATATCAGACCCAGCTTTTTAATGCATGTATCAGCCACACATTAATTATTATTTATTAGGTCCAGGCCATAATTTGAGGAAATGTTTTATTTTTTTATTATTGCACATATTTGTGCACTTTCTAAAGATTTTAGTTGTTTTTGAATAAATTTTGAATAAAAAAAATATTTTTCATTTATCGATTAATCAAAGAAATAAACAACAAATTAATCAATTATTTAAATAATCAATCAGTCCTAATTATATTAATATGTAATAATAATTTATATTGTTATAATATTACTTATTTAATATATGTTATATTTAATATTATAACAATTAAAAGTAAAATAGCAAATTCCTCAGCTTTGATGCTGGAACTAAACGACGTCCTGCACTCTTATGCAGTAGAATGGAGGCAGGTCCCCAGTATGCTATAAGACAATTGCAATTTGAGAAGAAAATGCTGCTGTTTCTTGAATAATACTGCAAATATGAAAATATGTAGATCAGGGTTATTCATAGGCCGTTTATATATTTGGGCCCGGGGGCCAACAAGTTAAGTGTGTCGCATACATAGTATCTTGTTAGTGTCTCGTTAAAAAAAAAAAAACTCACCTTGTGGACAAGGAAAAAAAGTTCAGGCTCAGGAATGCCTACCCGCTATCACCCCTGGACACTAGACAACCACTAGATACTAGAAGAAGAAGACCTCCTTTTACTAATTTCTTGAGTTTCATTGTTACATAGATTAACCCTACTGTAGGTTTCTGTATAGATTCTAAGTATTTGTGTGACTCATCAAATATGAGCACTGTAACTGGCTGGCTAAATCAGTTGGCTGCATTATGTTAATTTCAAATTAATTTAGCGATATCAACCTCCATTATGTAAATCTGTAAAAACCACAGCGTATTAAAGTAACACCTAGTAACAAGCTCCAAAAAGATGTCTTGTTGCCCATAACAGAACACTTTGACTAACACCAAGGAACTTTTACGATGAGTTTTGCTTCTTGGATCTTTTCTTCCATGTATATAGGAAACTCTCTGGGTGAGGATGGTTGCAGCAATCTGAAGGAGACAATGGAGAACATGAACATGGGAGATCTGTTGGGTTCACTCAGGTACACAGCATGGCAGCCTTAGACCCTCATCTTTGCCCTTCTGGCCTGCTTTGAATTGGTACAAGTTGAATTGTGCTTTTGTTTCCAGTGATGATGAGGGAGAGCCTGATGACGATGAGGAAGATGATGATGACGACGATGATGACGACGATGATGATGATGAAGATGATGATGAAGAGGAGGAGGCGGGTGAAGAGGAGGAGGAGGAGGAAGACGAAGTTAACACAGTCGACCAGGTTAGTTGACTAAAGTGGTTTTGATTATTCATGATCTTCCTGGCTCTGACTTGCTCATAAAAGGTGCATAATAGTATAACTAGATTTTTCCTGTATCACCTCAAGCATGTACATGTATCAATCAAAAAAACCTGTGGCTCTTTCACTGTGTATAACCTTCAGATGACCACTCCTCCGTCGGAACCACGGCCACCAGATGTCTCCTCTTTCCTGAGTTTCCCCTCCCCGGACAAGCTGCTCCGCCTGGGGGCCAAGAGGTCTGTTCTCATCGAGCAGCAGGTATGGGACCCAATGTGGAGAACAGGCTCTGGGCATCCCTGCCCAACCAACGCTATACCAGTCATAAGAACAAATTAATTGTTTGTTCTGTGTGTGCAATTGAACTGTCTAGCTTGATTTTTAAAACGTCAAAAACTGTTTTTTCAAGCGCAATGACAAAGTATGTAATTAATTTGTCATCTGTAGTTTGATTTTGAGTAGAGGAAGGATAATTGATTAAAATTTCTAGTAATTTTATTCATAGGCCATATCACCCTTCTTTAGGCTATACTGCATGATTATCATCTGTCTGCTGTTCAGCCCTTTAGCAGCTTTTCATTTCTTTGCAAACATGGGAAAGGAAGACCACATCGGTAATCAGATGGATCTGTCATCTTCTCAGGTGGACGTGAATGATGCTTCAAAGACAGCTGAGGCCTTCCTGAAGATCTCCTCTGTTTACAAAGACCAGGATGAAGAAGTGAAGATGGCAGTTCTGGACAGTATTGGTATGGGTCTTTTGTTCACCCATTCATACACTTGAGCCACTCACAATCTGTTTCTTAAAACCAAGGTTGCCGATTTAGTTGGCAAGTCTAACTCATTCTAACTTGCAATTTGCAACCTCTATTTTGGGTAATGTGCACTAGAAGACCAGAGTGTTATGAGGTTTGTGAGTGGCCTGCTGAGCTTGTGCACGTCTGTGTTTCAGATGCTATTCTCAAGAAAGCCTTTTCCAGCCCCTCATTCAGTACCTTCCACTTTATCTCTTCATTGCTCATCATGCTGGGACTGCTGAAGGTAAGAAGAGGCCCTTGCGATGTCAGCCACACATACAGTTACATAGTGCCTGTTGTTTAGTATGCTGATTAATGCCTGATGCGTAATGCTTAATGCCAGTTATCTGTCTCAGTTTTTATCTGTCTCAGTTATTAGCAGTTGTGTCAGACTCTAATTGACCAGATGGAATGATTGAAACTGGCTTTAATCGGGCACCTTACATCAGCCATATTTTAGAAAAAAATTTGAATTTGTAACATGCCAAGAGCTTTACCTGAATACCAAATGAGTGCAAATGAACTGCTAGGAGTTGATAGTTACTTCTGATTAATGCTTGTTCAGAGTGAAGAGAAGGTGAAGCCGATGCGGGTGGTTGCAGGTCATTTGCTGTCACTTGAGCACGCCGTGCAACAGGACTACTTCCCTCAGGAGCACATTGCTGTGCTGGATGCCTTCATGTCACGGTAAGTTATGTCACAGTCTAATTTTCAATGGTGAAAGTGTGTTCGAGAACCCTAAATAATTGTGTTTTTACTGTGCAAGTTATGGATAAAATTCAGGGGGTGGAACTTTACAGGGAAAATTCTTTGGCTTGATTCTCTCAGCTTCTGTGTCTCCATTCCAAAATTTGTTTGGGAGCACTGCTTACACAGTCTTTTAGTCATAACACATTTCAGTTGAAACTCCAGCTTGAACACAATTGCCCTGCAATGAAGTTGTGTAATGCAAGTAGCTTAGGTCAGTGCATTCATCTTTCATAACACATATGCTGTACATGATGCTTAGTGATCAGCTACAGGCTCTAGCTTACCTGCAGATTCAGACAACACTAGTTTTTTCCTTTCCACCTTTGTTAGCTAGAGCTAGCTAAAGCCAATTTAATTGAATTTAACATTAAACAAACATCAAGATTTAAAGCGGCACCAAAGACTTTTTAAACCCTTAAAATAATGTTTTGAAAATCGTTTCGGTGGTCCATCAACTCGTAACAAGGTGAACGAGACTTGCTGCATTTGCTCTGCAGCCCTCTGTCAGCTTTAATGGCCCTAAAGCTTAAGTTTGCCCAACTGGCTAGCGATCTGTAGTTCAAGTGAAACTACAATTGATTTGGCCTTGGGATGCTTCCGTTCCAATCTTTGGAGGGTGCGATTTTCAAAACTCCTTGGTGCTGCTTTAAGTCCAGTAAAATTACCCTCCGATAAAAGTCAGATGCGTGAGTACATTAATAACAGTACACGTAGCTCAGTTTCAGGTTTAGTTTTAGACACTAATGTCCTGGTTTTGTCATTTAAAATGTCCACTGCATATGATTATGCAATTGCAAATGCACTAATATGCATAGCATAAGTTGACTCTTTCTGACAACCTTGTTTTGTCTGAACCCTGTAGACACACAAACGCCTGTGAGTCATGCGCTGGAGCCCGAGACAGTCTGAAGTCCACATTGCAGAGGATCAGGCCCTAGAGATAAAGAGCCCAACTCCGCCCCCTCAAACAGACCCACTGACCTACACAGAGCTTAAAAAAAAATAACACTCCTGCTCGCCCAGAGTCTCCTGCTACCCTACCCTACCCTTCATGTGTCCTATACAATTAGGATGGACGTGGACAAGCAGTTTTTTGAGAAGCCCGTCACAGCACCTGTATGGGTGGGACACTTTGCCGGACAAAAGACATGACCAGAGCTCACATTACCCATTTCAATGGACTCATTTTTCTTATTGACTGAATGCTTAGAGCACAAGCATGCAGTTATTGGAAGAACTTTTTTCTTTTCTTTTTTTTTTTTTTTTTTAAAGATGGTTCATGAACAAACATTTTAAAAATTAAAGTAATAAATAACATGCAATAAAAAAAAACGTAAACACATTGTGATTATGGCAATATGTATAATAAGAAGGGATGAGTAGTGTTTGCACACATTACACTTGCAACACTAGTCTGGTTTTCACACACACTGTTTAGATATGCCCACAGCCAGTCAGACTAATGACTGCAGTGAAAAGAGTCATCTATCACATTTGAAAACAAAACACATGTTAAGCTTTGTCTTGTGGTGAAAGTCATGACTGGTTCCCTGTCTCATGCAAATGGAACAATTTGAGATGGCCTACTGGCCAGACAATGACCATACAGATTGGTATGTGTTAGAACCAGGCTAGTTGCTTACTATATTTGTCATATGAAAATGCTTGTTTACTGTTGGTGAATCTAGAATTAAAACTGTAAATTTCAGTTATATCTAGATTTGAGTCATTTAACCTATTTATTTATGTGTTAAAGGGGCAAGTGTAAATTTGGACTGCATTATTCACACGTGAATTAGTTAACATGTCCAAAAGTTTGATATCTGAAGATGATCTTGGCAACAGACCAGCATTTTGAAAAATAAAAAAAAATCTGTAACGTATGCTAAATCCCTGGATTCCTCTTTTATGGTGAATGTTCAGTGACAGTGATACTACTACTTTTAGTCATTTACACATGTTTTTTTAGGGGGGGGGGATTACACTTCCCGTATCTCAACATGCCAATGGTGTTATTTATCTCCAATAAAGTAAGCAAGCTATAGTCAACAGCTCATTTTCTTACCAATATAATAGTCTGTTCAAAGGGGGGCAACAGTGCGCCTTTGTGCGCAAACCTGACGCCTCTGTGTTACACATTTCGGTGTCGCCGTGTTCTTAGCCAACCCTTTTAGAAACGGGGTGCTTATCAAAGCTGAGTGTTGTGCTTATACTGGAAGCATAAATTGCGGTATTATAGTTTATTTCAGCAGTATTGGAAATATTATATTACAGTATTCTTGACGTGACAATCGTGTTTTTCCCTTAATGTAACGGTAATACTGACTACTGCAGTCAATATAAACCAAACCTCCAAATCCTATGACTAAGTAAATGGCCATGTTTTGATCCTAATCTTTCCCCTTTAATCCGAAGCAAAGATTACTTCACTGAGCACTTAATAGTAGGCCTAAGAAAAGTGATGCCCAAGTGCTAATTCGAAAAGCGCTGGGACCAGGGGTCAGGACAAAAGAATGTCTCAACGGTATGCTTAAAGAAAGTCTGTTTAAGCAGGTCAGACGTTTTAGCTAGACCAGTGAACATCCTTTGGGTGAGTCATTACTGAGTTAAACGCACTCTGGATTTCTTCATTTAATGGTGAGTTGGTCCGACACAACTATATTGTAAATTTAAAAGGTGAGTAAATGTTTGTTAAATTTGCTAACAGAACATAATTTAGACGCATTTTGTACAGTTTTTCCAATTACATTGAGGGAATATTTGGATTGGATCATAAAGCGCCTATGCGTTAATTCTACACTGGAAATTGATATTGTCATCCATGTAAAAGAGGTTTTGTCTCCACTGAATGCATAGATGTGGTGGTCATCAATATGGGGATTAAACCACTGGTGGAGTGCTGTTTTAATTCTGTTGATGACAGTCCAACTGTCGTTTTCTGGAAAATGTTCGCGCCCCTGTTCATGTGACCCTAAGAAACTCATTGTCGCTTGCATCGGCAAAAATCTAACAAAGGTTCCTCCCGCAATAGATGAGGTAAGATTTAAAATTTGAACAATCCAAAACCAGAGCTGTTGTAAAACAATTAGTGTTAACCATGGATATAACATTTGGCCCATCACCATCATGAGAAATTAATGTTAAATTTGAATGATTACCAGCATATAGCCTATATTTTTAATGATTACCAGCATATAGCCTCTTATTCATCAGTCTGTTATCTGAAATCAAAACCTTCCTGCCATTCTCCTAATTTCTCTATGCATATACACAATGCATATCATGTCTACAGATAACTGTGAAACTGGATCTTAGGAAGAATGACCTGCAAGAACTGGCTCGAGGATCTTTCCAGCACACACCCTACCTGACTCACCTCAACCTGCAGAACTCCAACATCCATTTTCTGAAGGAGGGGGCATTCCGTGGTCTTGGACGCCTTGTCCATCTCAACCTTGCTCACAACAGCATTGATGTCCTGTACCAGGTTGGCAACATACTCTAGATAATTGTAAATCATCATCTCGACTGTTCACCTCCATTTAAATTTTAAAATTTAACTTGGCCTGCTACATATGATTTTACCCAAAATCCCCACACTCTCAAAATACAGTGCAGTCCAAGACTAATGAGTATTTTTTTTAAAGTATGGATGCACATTTTTTGCCTACACCAAAAGCTGGTTTCCAAAAATTTAACTTTTTACTGAACAACATTATATTGTGCAGTTTACAACTGCTCTGTTTGTTTAGAATGTTCTAAAAATCAGCCCTGCCATGCACTGTCCACCTTTCACACACAGGAGTCCTTTGATGGCCTCTTATCCCTGAAGCAGCTCTTGATCGACCACAACCGCATTGAGGAAATCCAGCCAGGGGCATTCACGCAGATGGGCTCCCTCAACCTGCTTTCGTTCACGCACAACCGTCTAGTCTATTTGCCCAACATGGCCTTCCAGGGCCTGTTGAACATTCAGTGGCTAAAACTCAGCCACAATTCCCTCAACAACCTGGCCACAGAAGCCTTTGCTAGTCTCTTTACACTCACACGACTCAGTTTGGATCACAACGAGTTGCAGTTTTTCCCCACACAGACAATGACCAGGTAAATTAGATAAGCTTGTGATTATATAAAGGTAACAGATGAATCACATATTTAGTTATGATTGGTTTAGTTTGTAAATTATCATTCAATGGGCAATCCAAAAAGGTGTGGATTTAGCATAGAATAAGCGAAGACAAAAGCACAACAAAAAATGTCAATAACTAAAAACATTCACTCAGAACAAATTTATGTGCAGACTGGTCGAAGTTACCCACCTGGAGATGAGCCATAACCCGATGATCTACATGGGAGAGGAGACTGTGTCCATGCCAAAACTCACACACCTGTACTTGGATCACATGTCCCTTCAGGACCTCTCCGACTCTGCCCTCATTCATGCTCCCATCCTCGCCCATCTGGACCTTAGCCACAACCAGCTCTGCTCCCTGGAGCCCATCGTGGGCCCCAAAGAGCTGTCTGTCCTCAACCTCACGGGCAACCCCATCTTCTGCAACTGCCACCTGCGGCCGCTTAGAGAGTGGGCCCAGACGGGCCAAGTGAAGCTTCTGGGGGTGTGCTTTGGCCCGCCTCACCTCTCTGATGAGCCTCTGGGGGTGGTGGAGCCAGCAGATCTGCGCTGCAGGGGCAGTGATGGTCTGATGAAAGAGGAGGGAGAGGCAGGGGAGGCTGGCACACAGCTGTTGGCACCTCCACCCAAACCCCAGAAGAACATTGGTTGCCCAGACAACTGTGAGTGTGAGGTGAGCCAAAATGATTCATAAATTCATTCAGTTTATATACATTTATAATCAGGCTCTGATAACATGCACCAGGATTATTGTAGTCTGTTGTAATTCACCAAAAAATGTAGGAACAGCATTACAATTCACACTCAGGTTTATCTGCATCAGAGAATTGATGTCTGTACTGAACAGAACCCTAATTTTCTGTGTAACTAGCGGTTTCTACTGTTCGTAATAAATGCTTTTTTACTAAATGATTTTTTTGTCTACTGCCAGCTTGAAGCTCAGCATGCCACCTGTGAGGACAGAGGACACAGCAAGGTCCCCCAAGGCTTTCCCAAAAACACTAGCCTGCTGGACATGAGGGACAACCACTTCCACAACATCCCCTCCAACAGTTTCCGAGGACTTGCTGCTGTTGTCTCCCTGCACCTGGACCGATGCAAGATCCGTGAGATTGAAGCTGGGGCTTTCCAGGGCATGAAGGCTCTGCTCTACCTCTACCTGTCAGGGAACGATCTCACCTCCCTGGAGCCAGACACCTTTGCCGGGGCCCCACAGATCACCTACCTCCACCTGGATGGCAACCGGTTGACAAAATTCCCCTCTGCAGCCTCTCTGGCACCTATGCCCAGCCTGCTGGAGCTGCATCTGGAGGGCAATGCAATCTCAAAGCTCGAGCCAGCTGGAATGCTCTCTTCTGTAAAGATGCTCAGAGCACTGTACCTCGCAAACAACACCATAGATTCAGTGGTAGCCAAAGCCTTCCACCCTGCGCCCCACTTAGATAAACTGCATTTGCAGGGCAACAAACTGACTGAGGTGCCTAGCAAAGCATTTGGAAATGTTCCCCTCCTTCGAGAGCTGCATTTGTCAGGAAATCCTATACGCTGGATAGGCCCGAAGGCATTTATGCCTGTCGCTCAGAGCCTGCAGCATCTGTATCTGGATGGCACTGGTCTGGCAAAGGTTGGTAATCTGTGCAAAATTATATCTGTTCCTGAGTGTGATCACAGTTAAATATTACAAGTTTACCCCTATATCTATCACATTATTTACAGCAATATTGCATATTCTCGCATATAAGCCATAAAATGATGTATATCGCATGTAGTTTCCAAAGCACTTCACAAAATAAGGTTGAAATTATACAGTGATGCAGAAGAGAGAAGACAATGAACTACTACCCAGAAGACTTGGTATAGAGCACAGATACTAAAAAACAGCCAAGTGGTTTAGGAAATGTAAGTAAAAGGACATTAAAGAAAGGCAGTGCCGGCAAAAACAAACTAGGTGTGTTGAGTAGATGTGTTAGAAGACATGGTAACCTACTTTTACAAAACTCTTCCAAAAACTCTACAAGGTCTTCAAGAGCCTGATAGCACTTGATGGGTTGTTTCCACTATTGAGGAACTACAATCATTACAAGCTACTAGCATTAGAGGCTTAGAAAAATTGATGCTGTTCACAGGGCTTTTTTGGTTCAAAAACTATTTCTAGTGGAGGTCAACATTCAGTAACACTGCACTGGATATCTTTTGTTCCATTCATAGCCTGTACTTTATCCATTCTGTAGATGTCTAAAGACTCACTTACTGGCCTGGGTTCAGAGTTGTTCACCCTGTCTCTGGAGGGGAACCAGCTGGAGGGCCTGCCTAGCCTAACCTCCCTCACTGGACTGCAGGAAGTCAACCTGGCTGACAACCCACTGCTGTGTGACTGCAGCCTCCTACCACTACACAAGTAAGAGGCTCAGAGATCAGCCCTGTCCACGGTCACAGATTCTACGCTGGGCTACTCTAATACTGAAATACACTGAAATGGATTACAAATATAAAGAAACAATAAGACATTGTATTGTATTGTACATCACACATTTGAAGATTCTTCTGTAGTCTTTAACCTTGTACCATTCTCTTCTCAGGTGGATGGACAATGTCAGCATGAAGGTCTCGGCAACCTGTGGTTATCCAGCCGAGCTGCAAGGGCAAAGTGTGAAGGATGTGTCTGTGTTCCAAACATGCCTAGGAGATGAGCCAAGCCCTTCAAAGCCTCCTGTGACAGACCATGATGTTGCAAAGCCCCCTGTAATAGACAAAGATCAAAGAGTAAAAGCTGCAAAAGTCCCGAAGAAAGTCAAACCCAAGTCATCATTGCCTAAAGAGAGAAAACCAAAACCATCAAAGGCCAAGTCCAAAACCATAGAGAGTCCAAAACCATCAGCACTTCCTAAAACCATCAAGAAGAACAAGAAGACCAAAAAGATACAGCCTTAAAATTGACGGAACCAAGCATAATGGCCGTTATTAAGTACTGACATAAAAATAACATGATTTGTCTTATGTATGGTATTTTGTAGGTAATGTATTATTACTATTGCACCATTTTTTCTGTGAGAGCATAAATGCCAGCATTTGCCTTTGAAAATACACCATTAACTCTAAGTATTTACAAAGCTGTTTTTTTCACCATCATATTTTCCTTCACCTCTAAATGCATGACTGAGCTTTTCATTAGATAAAGGCATCATTAGAACAAAACGTATTGTTCAATTACAAGTCATGTGAATTGAGAGTTTAGATGCAAAACCATCTATTTTAGGTAATACATTTACAGAAATATATTTTTATCATTTGGATACTTTCTTTCAACTTATCCAAATCACAAAGAGATTGTTTTGGCTTGCTTTTGTTTTTACTTAATACCATCACTAAAATTGTGATTTGATAGTAGAATTGAGTTTGATAGTTATTATCTGGAAATTATTAAAAACTTAATTATTGCATATTTCTGAAAATGGCCTTTTAGTAGTCTGGCTGAAGCAAAGAAGCTGTTGTTGCTTGTGGTTTCTGTTTGAATGAAAATGGACTAAAGGTGGCCCTACTGGGGCAAACAACAACACACTGCTGACTTAATTAAACATCATAAAACCCCTTTAAAAGTAATACCCAACCAGCGGGATTTATTGACATATACAGACAAGACATTAAATGAACAATACATAACACAGAAGTTCATAACAAAAATCCCAGGCTGAGAGGCAAAAAGGCAGCCAGGGGTCTCTCCCATGTAGCAACAACAGGATCATGTAGGTAGGTGCCAATTCAGCCAATCACTTTCAAGCAGAGGCAGAAAACAGAGCAGAGAAAAAGGGACAAACAGCACAGGGAACACAAAATGCATACAGCCGTAACACCTGTATGTCTTTCATCCATAAGAGAGAAGTTGAAAGTTTGGAGGCTTTGGTGACAATCCTCTCTGTTTCCTTTTGATGCTTTCTTCCATTGCGTTCGTACGAGACAGTGATTGATGAAGTTGTATACTTTTGCATTCAGTTGTTAACCTACAGTTAACATGGGCAAATTTTCTCACTGTTCATGTGTCAATTTATCCTCACGCAGTATATCAAAGACCACTAGGTGTCACCTTTCTATGGCATTAGGCCTCCAATAGGAAATCATCACACTGACACTAGTCTCCTCGCAGAATCACGAACCATTAGCTTGAAGATCAATGACTAAAACATAAGGCCCCAATTTTCCTATTTCAATTGATATTTTCAGCGGATACAAGAATTATCATATAACATCCTTGGTATTGAATATAAATTTATTGAATGAATATATATTGATATTTCTGGATTAACCATAAGGTTGTTATACGGTTCCATGGTGTAATGGTTAGCACTCTGGACTCTGAATCCAGCGATCCGAGTTCAAATCTCGGTGGAACCTGTCCATTTTCTGACTGAAAGACATTGGAATCAGTGTATTACGTCAAACGCATTGTTAGTTGAAAAGTCTTCTTGCAACACTTATGTGCAAAAAAAGAAAAACGAGAGGCCAAATATCGTTTAGCTAGTGAGCCAAACTGGCAGAGCCATAATCAATGAGCAAACGAAGTGCGCATGCTCTATACGCAGTATTAAACACCATCCGCATAGTCACTGGAAACATGGCGGCTGCAATGGATGTTGATACTCCAAGCGGAACCAATAGTGGGGCTAGCAAGAAACGTTTTGAAGTTAAAAAGGTATTTTACGTATTATCTGTTTTAGGATATATAGTACTCATGTTATTGTATGACTTTGGGTAACTTGTTTTTGTTCACTACGTTGTTTCTTGGCTATTTTCACGAGGTAACTAGCTATCTAGCTTAGCTAACGTTACGTTACCTAGATAATGCAGTAATGAATGTGCGTAGTGTTAACATCGTTGTTAGCTGATTCATGTAATACTTAACCGTTTAGTTGTACTTGGGATTATTAATTAGTTTGGTTATCAGTGTTATTACGTTATCACTTGACCAAAAGTAATTTGTGCCATTACAGTGGAACGCTGTTGCTCTTTGGGCCTGGGACATTGTTGTAGACAACTGTGCTATTTGCCGGAATCACATCATGGATCTTTGTAAGTACGAGGGAATGGGGATCAAGTGGTTTAACTCCCAGACGTTGGTCATGTGTGACATACTGACATATTTACCTCTTGTAGGTATAGAGTGCCAGGCGAATCAGGCCTCAGCGACGTCAGAGGAATGCACAGTAGCTTGGGGTGTCTGCAATGTAAGAGTCCATCTATCTTTGCTTCTTACGTTAATATAAACAAATGGGCAGTATCGTAGAAAACAGTTTGTAACTTAATTGAGGAAAAAAAAATACCAATTGTGATCTCACTAGAGAGTCTATTTATTAAAAAAAGTAAACTAACCCCCCCTCACACACATACATATGTATGTATGCGTATGTGTGTGTGAGAGAGAGGTTAAAATGAACTATGACTGCTCTTAGTTAAACTGTATATATTATTATTATTATTATTATTATTATTATTATTATTATTATTATATAAGTTTTACCTATGTAAGAAAGCAACACTAAACTTTTTATGTGTAGGATAGTGGAGTACCTACTGAAAAGAAACACAATTTGAATATTAACTTGGATTGATAATGGTGCCCCATGCAAAATTGTCAACAAATCTTACCTGGTGTGGCACCTAGATTTCACCAAGCCAGTTGTTATTGAGTGATGTGTTCGGCACAGGTGAAATGGGCTTTTCGGGGAAGAGTGTGGAGAACAGTGTTTGAACAATCAGCCAACCAAAATAAAATCAGACAAAAATTCTTTTAACTCTACATACCATAACATGTCTTTAACAAGAAGAATTGTTATTTCAGTTGTTTGCCAGCACAATGTTCACTGGAAAATGGTACTGCCCTGTATG
The DNA here is from genome assembly GCA_017657215.1 of Limnothrissa miodon. NCBI lineage: Eukaryota > Metazoa > Chordata > Actinopteri > Clupeiformes > Clupeidae > Limnothrissa > Limnothrissa miodon. Next base: position 1,407,640 of record JAGFZM010000031.1, on the reverse strand, counting down.
GAACACCAAACATTGTTAGATTTCTAATTAGCGTTTGACGTAAACACAGAAAACAAAGCATGTCATGTTGTGTGTTGTATGTTATAGCATTTGTTTTGTCAATTACATTGTATAGTCTGATCAGCTTACTGTTCATAATGGGGTTTGTGAATTGTAAATTAATGAAGATTTTGGGGACAGTTAGCTTTGTTTTCAAGTAATATCACACATTTGTTCTTTTTTTCCCAGCATGCGTTCCATTTCCACTGTATTTCTCGTTGGTTGAAAACTAGGCAGGTGTGTCCTCTTGATAACAGAGAGTGGGAGTTCCAAAAGTAAGTCCACAATTGATTTTCCTCACAATTCTCATCTTTCTTGACATGGATTTTTTTCCTATCAACCCAGATATTAAATTAGTACATACATTTTACAGATTCCAAATACATTTCACTTAAAATGTAATATTTTGTATTAACCATTTATTTTTTGTTCTTTTTTCAGGTATGGGCATTAGTTTGGCAAGTCCAGAGCATGATTTAAATTTGTAATGTAGTGTGCTTGCCACTTCACTTCTGTAACCTTACAGTACATCTTGGATAGCACTCTTTTGTTTTTGGTGTGAAACGGAATTGTCCAACTATGTTGTATTCATCATATTCACTTTTTCACAACTGCTTGTAGTTACATTTGAAATTACATAAATTCCAAAATAAAGCAGATTTCCTCTCCAGTTAACTCTGCTGCACCTTCTGTATCCTAGACACATTTTAACACATAAATATGACTGTGAATAGATACTAGTCAAAAACAAAGATGTCAATTATTTACACAAATAAGACTTGGAAAAATGTTACAATCTAAAAATCAGTCAACCCCATATGTTAATTTTACATCATTCACAAAACCAGTGACAAACACAAGTCATAAGCAAGTTTGACATTTTTATATTTGCCAACTGTATTTGGAAATTTCATGTAATGACAGTTTCTAATGAAGTTTTACCAAAACAATTTTTGGCATGGAAAAATTCATTTTCTTTATGATTCTCACAAAAAGGTTTTTTTTTTTACAGGTACTGTACATACATGCACACTAGTAATAAATTGAAATAAACCTTGTGCATTTGACAGTTACATATAAAAAGCCTCACAAGTAATATAAAAAATATCAATAAACATGTTTAAAGTGTCAAAGCATGCCTGGCCTATGATAAAGGCTTTAATTCAGCCAAAACACTTGGCATCTCCAGAGAAAAGGCAGTAACACTTTTTTTTGTTCAATTTTCTATTTGGCATAGGTTAAGTGCTAAATGGGAAATTAGAAAATTGGATTGGAATATAGTATTTTTAGCTCCTGTATATCAAAATCAAGTTTCATAGGTAATAGTATAGGTGATAACCTGATTTAGTTTTACCTGTCTATCTTCCACCCCACCCCTAAATATAGGGGGGTTGAAGATGGTTGTAAATATGTTTTTACATCATTGAATGTGCTTAAAAAGAAGTAGGTGTGTAGTTGCAAGTAAAACGGGGAGTACTTTGTAAGGATGCCTTTATGGTCTCCAAGTAAAGTGCATATGCTGCACACGTAGATTGTCATTTTACCACTTGCTCGCAGGAAATGTGGGAGATGGTTAAGAAAGAAGGGACAGTCCCTTTTCTCCTCCAGTGTTGGATGGTGGTGGAGGGATTTCATCTAAATGTTTGTAGCAGCCTGATGCATCAACCACAGGACTTCTAACAACTGTTCTACCGAGGGTGTGAGGTGAAGATTAGTGTAACCTGTGGCCAAAATAGGGATAGGTCCACTCCAGACTAGTAGAGGGCAGAAACTCACATAGTTAGTCACTAGAAGCCCAGTAGAAGAAAAGAGGTCTACATGTATCAGTAGGTGACTGCTTTTCACTGGCAGAGCTTTGGCTGGCTCACTTCTTTAATTTTGCTGGTGTTCAACTACATAGTTTATCCTGGCCAGACTGGTGCTTGCAGTCAGTTTTGTTTACCTCCAAATACTAGTCCAGAGGTTGCCTGGCTTGCGCGACAAAGCTCATGGGAGCTTAGTCTGGCCATCCTACATTCCTAAATGTCTTCTGGGAGACGGGCTTAACCTGCGTCCATCAGATGCCTCAGTATACTACTTCACGAATCTACCACCAATCAGACCACTCATTCCGATGACGTATGCGTAAGCTCGTTTCTTATTGGTGCCCACAGATTTGGGAAAAATAATTCCTCTAAAACGGCAGCCTGGCCAGGCTGACTTGCTCATGAAATTGAATGTAGTGTCACAGGAAGTATGGGCGGGCCCAGGCTAGTCCTGAGGTGTATTTAACTGGGAAGAATTACCAGCCCCACCCCACTCATATTCTACCTTAATGAAGCTGTTTGCTCAGGCCACATCACTATCCATCCATCCATCTATCCCAGTTTGTTGTTTTGTAAGATGCCTTTTCCCACCCTAGGTTTGTGTTCCACAAAACGTGGAGTTTAGATTGGCAATGAGGGTCATGCCTTTGTGGTTGCTCTGGTAGTTGGAAATGCTGACAGGTTTTGCTGGTGTTCAACTGCAGATGGGTTGTCTTACATCCCATGACGTCTCCCACCAGGCACTGCCCCTTTTGTCCATCTCTGATTCACCTCCCAACTTCTGCATGTGGCCTGTCAGAGTACCTGACATGTACACAGTGAACAGCACAGGGTTAGAACTGTTCCCTGTGGTGCACCAGTACTGCTCACAACAGTCTCTGATGTAAGGTTCTCCAGTCTAAAATCCTAGGGTCCTTGTGTGTGATCAGGTCCTTGTGAGAGTCAGTGAGATCTAGTTGTTTGTCTGTCAGGGGGACGGGCTGGAGAAATGAAAGAACATGATTCTGTTGTGGTTTTCTGCCTCCTTTGTTAATGTGGGAGCAGATAGGAAGTGGCGTCCTCCACTGTAGGAGGAGTCAACAAATGGATCAGCAGTCATTCAGGAATCTTCATTGGGTATGAAGGGCCATTAGCAGTAGCAGTAGTCATCCAACCTGTTGAAGAATGTGTTAAACTAGCTTGCTCTTGCCTCTTATATGTTGTTCTCTTTCAATTGTATTTTCTCTTTTTGTCCTGTAAAATTCCTTTGCCTTTGAGATTGCTCTGTACATGCCTCAGCTCAGTTAAGTCTTGTTATTTTTTAATTGTGGAAGCCTTTGTATTGTTGAATCAAAGTCAGACACTGATACACTACCACCACATATTTCACCGCTATTAAAAGCATTTTGTGAGCATAAATAATAATTAAAACGAGTACACATTTTTTTTGCAACAATCAAATAGTTTTTTTTAATGATTGCAAATCGGTATACATCTCATTTCTGCTTTTGAGAGAAAGAAAGACAAACAGGGAATATGTTACTTTACAGTGAAGGTAGGTAAAACATGTAAAAGAAAATCCTGAGGGGACGAGTAGTTCACCAGAGACCCAGTGCAGTTGGACCATCTCTGAAATAAGACAGCGACCTACATCTGCTTAACTACCAGAGAACTGCTGATTTTCTCTTCACATTGTTTATGCCAGATTAAGTCCACCCAAACAATTAACATAGCCCCAATGGAGTGGACAAGAACATACACACCTCAATGAATTCAACATTATTCCCGAAAAGGTTTGGTTTGAGTCCTGCACCACTCTGTTAATTTGTAAAAAAAGAAGTGCTGTATGCCTAAAGCAGGCTGGCCCCATGTTATAGAGTTACTGTAGCTCCAGTTAGTGCCAAATAACCACCTGTGGGGTTGTACTGCATGCATTTGGCTTAGCCCACCTTCACCAGTCTCCCCTGACCATTACATATAAACTCCCCCAAAAGGCAAGGTCTTTCCTTGCCACTAAGAATTACTGGTTTACCCAGCTGGGAAGCTATTATCCCCCCCACCCCCACCCCTAGCTCCACACTCAAATTCTACCTTTATCAACACTATTCACCCACCCCAGTATTGTTTTTTTTTTTTTTTCATAGCTGCTTTCTTCGACCTTAGGCTTGTGCTCCACCAAACTTGGAGCTCAGTTTGGCAATGAGGGCCATGATCTTGGGGTTGCTCTGGTATTTGGAAATGTTGGCTGGGTTCTGAGCCACGTCCTGGAAGGCAGCCATAACCTCTGGATCCTAGGATGAAAAAATGAACAAAGTTATAGCCCCACCTCACAAAAAAAAAAAAAAAGATTGATTAAGAATGATTAAGAAATATTATGTACACGACTAGAATGCATGGAGGCTACACTTAGATGTACCTTCATGGCCATCAACACCTCTGGGTCACTAAGAAGTTTGTCCAAACCAGGAATGCCCCCAGGCATGCCACCTGGAAAGCCACCAGCACCACCTGGGAAGCCACCTGCACCACCTATAGTAGATGACAACAGATAATAACGGCATGCCATACAGCAACTGATGACATCAACTTTTTGCTCAATTGGGTACAATACCACAAGTAAAATTATTTACAATTGTAAAATTATTTACATATTTGGGGGCATATTATTAGGCATAAAGCATTTTAATTGATTGTTTGTCTCCAAGACAATTGTGAAATTGGTTAATTTGGCATTTTCAGTCTTACCTGGGAATCCTGGGAACCCACCAGCTCCACCTGCCTGTTGTCTGGCCTCCTGCTCCTGTAAATGCAGACATCCCAAACTTTTCAAGACATCTGTCATGAAGCCTTTAATCAAAAAGCCTAAAATAGTGTCCAAGCAAATTCGTACCTTCTTGGACGCAAATAACATTCAGGAAACCTATCAATCTGGCTTTAGAGCATACCATAGCACAGAATCAGCCATAGTAAAGGTCTACAATGATCTCCTTATCTCATCTGATAATGGATGCATTTCATTATTAATCCTACTGGATCCAAGTGCTGCTTTCGACACTATTGATCACAGCATCCTACAACATAGACTTGAGCATATGATTGGCATCAAAGATTCTGCATTAGCCTGGCTCAGGTCATACCTTACTGGACGTTACCAGTTTGTACATTCACATAATGAAGCATCATGCCACACTGAAGTCAAGTATGGTGTGCCCCAAGGATCAGTACTGGGACCTCTGCTATTCTCCCTTTACATGCTACCTTTGGGATCTGTTATTAGAAAACATGGCATTACCTTCCACTCTTACGCAGATGACACCCAACTATACCTTTCAATGAAGCCTAATGATTGTACGCCAGTAACAAAACTTGTTGCCTGCCTCAATGACATCAAAAACAGGATGACTAAGAATTTCCTTTCCTTTCAGTCTGATAAGACTGAAGTCATGTTGATTGGCCCTAAAAACCTGACCAACACTTTACCCCATCATCAGAGCTTACTTAGTGACCTTTCACTCACACCTAACACAAAGGTCAAGAACCTTGGGGTTTATATTGATCAAGACCTCTCTTTAAATAGTCATGTAAAGCATATCTCCAAAACCTCATTCTTTCATTTACGCAACATTGCTAAGGTCAGAAAATTCCTTTCTTTAGAGGATGCAGAAAAACTAATACATGCATTTGTTACCTCCAGACTTGACTATTGTAATGCACTGTTCTCTGGATGTGGTACTAGCTGCATCAAAAACCTTCAACTAATACAAAATGCTGCAGCACGAGCACTCACTAGGACAAAAAAATATGAACATATCACACCTGTCCTTGCTTCCTTACATTGGCTTCCTGTTAAAAGCCGAATTGATTTTAAAATACTTCTCCTAACATATAAAGCCCTTAATGGCCTTGCTCCAGCATATATTAAAGACTTACTTGTTCCCTACCACCCTTCTAGACCCCTAAGGTCACAGAATGCTGGTCTCCTAGTAATTCCTAGAATATCAAAATCGACAATGGGAGGAAGAGCATTCTGCCATCGTGCGCCTGTCCTGTGGAACAAACTCCCTTCTAACATTCGTCAAGCGGACGCTCTCAACACCTTTAAGTCTAGACTCAAAACTTTTCTATTTACTGACCCCTTTAGTTAGGGATGGTGTATGGTAAGCCACACCTCCTCAGAGTATTATTGGAAAGGACTGCCTCTGCTGTAAGCTCCCATCCAGGGCTTGGTGGCCACTGACCATTTCCTTTGGTGGTGTTGGCTTGTTATACATCATACCTTAGTTATGCTGCTATAGTTTAATGCCGCCACAATCCACCCATCTGTTAACCCGTACAGTTTTCACTATTCTTTCTCCTCCTCTATTTTCCTCTCCACTTAGCCAACATCTGTATATGGTTTCACATGCAATATAACTCACATTCTCTGAAATCTGATGGAGACTGTTCTAACTCATCTCCTCTCTGATTTTCCATGCCCTTACCACCCTGCCGTGAGTCATCACTGCCTTCCACTGCCTGCGCCTGCACCTCCTGGGTTCTCCTGGGACCTTCTTCCAACGTGATCCGGTGGCACTCCTGAATGGTCCTCAACCCACTCCACTGTCCATGCCACTGCCTCCCTGCTGAGGTTCACCCCTGCCTTCCACTGCCTGATCCTGCATCTCTGGCTTCCTGGGCGGTCTGCCTTCAGCTTCACAGATGACCCTGACATGATTGTTACAGCCTCTAGCTGGCCCCTGGCTTGACTGCGCCTAATGACATGGGACTATATCCTGGGATTCTAATGGGACTCCTATATTACTTTATTTACCAAAATTTTCTTGTAATGTGTATCTAATGGAATAATAGTGGACTACCCCATCTGAGAGACTGAAAACCTGCCCTAGGCAGTTGGGTTAGCCCCTTGAGCCGTCGGAACTGCCCAAGGATTCTTCCTCTACCATAACAAGTAAAAACAAAAAACGCTGCTAGGGAGTTTTTCCTTGCCCCTGTTGCTCATTGGGCCTCTTGTGTTAAGCGCTTTGTGATATGCCTTTTGTAAAAATGCGCTATATAAATAAAATTGAATTGAATTGAACATCTCAAAAGCTCTGCTTCAACAAGACTATCCCAGCTCTTTCTGTGCCGGTATGAGTATATGATTCTTCTTGATCCTCTAGCCCTTAGTTCAACTCTATCTATGTCTATCCATACTCACCCTCTGAGCCCGCTCATGCTCCTCTTTAGCCTTCCTCACCCGCTCCTGCCTCTCTCGGAGCTCTCGCTCCTCACGTTTGCGCTCATATTTGCGCCGGTGCTCAATGATTTTGTTAGCCTGTTCAGGAAACAGACAGACAGACAAAATGTTACAAAGAGCACAAGAACACAATCCTGCTGTAATAATCAAAGAATTTTACTACATCTGAAAATAGCTCATCAAGGTCTCCAAGTCAAGTAGCGCAAGTCACTGATCTCATAGGACAGTAGCAAAATTTAGCATGAGAGTATAACAACATGTCATATCAGCCTAGAACAATGCCATGTTTAATTTTCTGTTTGTTTTTGTATACTTTGTATGAGTTCAGTAAGTTTTAAAATAGAAAAAATCCAGGAATTCTTAGTCACTTTCAAGCAAGATGCTTATGTTCTGAATCTAATCCAATTCAATGAGGTTGGAGGTAAAAGTGCTAACATCAGATGGAGAGAACTGCTAGAGAAGATGGAGAAGGGTAAAACTCAATTGTTTAACTCAAAAGGGTTGAAATGTGTATATTTTCCTAATATGTGGCAGGTCTCAATACATCTTTTGAGCCTAATAAATATTGTTCTCAACTGTCCACCTATTAAAATTTTCAACTTTTCTCATTTTGACACAAATATGCATTACATCCTCTCGTCTTCTAAGGGTGTAAATCAAGTATGCGTTTTGTATGTACAAGTATGTGTCAACAAGGACAACAAGCTTGTTCTCATACTGTGTGAAAATAGGATGGGCACCTTGGGCTGAACTTCTTTCAGCATAGTGCTGGCATCTTCATCGTAGTCCAGCTTACAGGCCATGGCCAAGTCCTTAGCTGCATCCTCCCAGTGGCCCAGCAACCTAAGAAAGCCAAGACAAAGTAATCAGACATGTTCAGCAAGGCAAACACCTGCAGATGCTGATGGCCCCCTAGGAAATCTAGTGCAAACCTGTGTGCCTTTCCTCTCCACTTGTAAGGCTGTGCAGAGTCTGGGTTGATGGAGATTGCTCTGTCACAGTCTCTTATGGCTGCATTAGGTTTCTGCATCCTGATATACACACTGAATGAGAAAAGGGGAAAATCACGTAGCATTACATTGATGTAGCTCACAGTCATTACTGACACTCAAAACTACTTATTTAAGGGATTATCCGGAGTGAATCAACCCGTAGCTCTGTTGACTGAGGCTGTCAAATGGTGTCTATAGGTATCAGAATGACAGCAGTAAGTACAACGTAGACCGAATTCACGAACTGCCCGCTAACGCTAAGCATATTGGGCATATGAAAACGAAACTGACATGCCCTAATCAGTTAGCGCTGGCTGCCGTTTCGTTACTCGGTCTACCGTGCATGAAAATCTGTCGTTCTTATACCTATGGATAGCACTTAGCAACGTGAATCAACAGAGCTACGTGTTGTTTCACTCCGGATAATTCCTTTAATATGTCTAATTTATACCTAGCCCGTTTGGCATAGAGGATAGCCAGTCGTGGGTTGAGTTGGATTGCTTCCGTGAAGAGATCAAGAGCTTTTTGTAGTTCCCCTTTAAAAAACAGCAAGGAGGCTACATCAAATTCGCTCTGTAGACAAAGCTGACCTCATGATATTAGCAACTCTATATTGGGAATATTTCATCAAACTGCAGTGGACAGCAGCCATTTGTGAGAAGGACTGTTATTATGTACCTTCTCCCAGGACTTCAATTGCCTCCATCTTCTTAGCATTTGCCTGGTCCATCATTTCCTCTGTAACCTACAGAAGCACAATCAGGTCAAAACCTTTTGTAATCAATGAATGAAAAATTTAAATTGCATTTTATAGAAATGCTTTAAAAAAATACTGACACATACTTTGGACAGTCCACACCAGGCTCTGTTAACCGTTCCATTGTTAGTGCTGAGCTACACAAATGCCTGACAAATCAATACCCATTTGGATTGAGAATTGCCCCCTCAACATTTGTACTACTGCTGCGTTAATGTATAGTACAGCAGATACTTACTTCACATACTGTATAAACAAAAACAACAATATCTAGCAACTCAATGTTTATGGCAAGGGGTATGTTAATAATACATTTATTTTATTGATGTAACCCAATATAGAGTTAAGAACCCCAATGTGTCATATCGTGGTCTATTTGGTTAGGGCCTTGGGCTTGTGAGTGAAGGGGGGGCCTGTTTGAACCCCAACCAGAATTAAAAATGTTGATGGAGAAAGGACTATAGCTATACCATCCATATACACGGCTGAAGTGCCCTTGAGCAATGCATCTAACCCCTCACTGCACCCTAGATGCTGCTGCAGCTGGCAGACTACTGCTCCGGGTTAGTATATGTTTGTTTGCATCTCTACTGTGTGTGTGTGTGTGTGTCATTAATTAAAAAAAAAAAAAAAACCCTCCCTCTCTTTCCATTTCCTTTCCTAATATCTGCCGTTTCCAACACAATACAAGGTTATGTACAATAATGTACCTCAAGGTTTTCAAAATCTCCCATTTCCTGGGGCGCATCTGTATCTGGTTCAATAACTCCATCATTGTCAATCTCTGTAAGAAGGTAATATAAAGACAAATATACTTATAGGAGGTAAAACACACACACACACACACACACACACACACACACACACACACAACAGAGATGTGATTCCTTTCTTCAAATAGCATCCCTGACATACCCAGCTCACTTTCCTCACTCTCTGATGGTGGGCTTGGCTCAGGTGCTGGCTTGGATGCAGATGGTGGTGGCCCACATGGGCATCCCCCCTGAGCAGAACATACATACCTTCCCATTAGTGGCAGTGAGAATAACCTAACCAAGTACAAATCTATTCAAAATAACAGAACATTACCCTGCATGAAGACTCATTGCTGGTAGCAGGTGGGATAGTTGCCCCCATGCTAAAAGAAATAAATAACAAGCATCAACAAGCAACTTATTTAGATTTGAAAGTCCCATATGTAATCATTCAGAGAAATCTAATGGTGCCTCAAGGCCGCGTGATATGACATCAAGATCTACAAATACACTGAAGACACTATTTCAGCGGGCGTGCCTTCATGCCTTTTGTTTGATAACACATAGCAAGCCATTGATAGCTAAATGATTAATCGTTTTACAAACAAAGAAAACGGCCTCCGTTCGTTTTAATTTAAATGAGTAAGTTTCTATTTAATGACAGAAAAAGATACTAACCTCTGCAACCAGGTCCGAACAAAACCTAGTTCAGGCAGGTGCAAGACGGAGGGATTATCCTTGCACAGCTGCACGAAGGCCTTCAATTCTGACACTTTCCGCGAGTCCATCCCCACCTCTTTTGATCTAAAAAACACTTAATACACAGCGAAATGTAAAGTCAAATGGACTTGTTCTATCGTGAGGTTGCAACACCTCTCGCGTCAAGGAAACACGTGAAAAAAGATTTTGGATAATGTTATTAGTCTGACTACTTAATGCGGAGAGAATTTCAAAATCTATAAAAACTTTCACATGATTTCTCTCTGACTAAAAGATTTTTTTTCTGTAAGTAATGCAAGATTTGCACATATTTGAACTTCATGGTAAACATTCATTTCAGTCACAATGGAATATTCTAGAACCGCATTAACGTTACGCAGTTAGGTTTAACGCTCGCGTTTAGCTAATGGGCAATAAATAAAATAATAACAATAGCCGAAATACTATAATTTCGTTAAATATGAATATGCACTACCTGAAGCAACTGTATGTTGTTAATCCTTTTCGACTACACGGCCTACTACTCGAAGCAATCTATTCGTGTTTGAATGGCTTCCTCGATCCTCATGCGTGCATTTCCACGTCCAGACTGGAGCTGCAGATTTTCAATCAGGCAAAACATTAGGCAACACAAATTGTGAAAACAAGTGAGGTCCTAAAGCTATTTCTCGACGCGCACATGTACGGTGTCAGAGATTATATAGCCAATCAAAGAATCCTTACTCTTTCCACATTAACCAATAAGATTGAACATCTTAAAGGAGAGGTTAGCATGTCTCCTAACCTTGCGTGCTGTCAAGGGTTCCACTATGTAGACAGACAATCACGTAACAAATATTTAGTTTAATGTAGAGGCCGACACTGCAATTTTTAAAAAGAATTGCGTCGAAATGCTGTTGTTAAACCTTTCTGATTGACTTCTCATTTCTGACAGTTGCGATAGCTTAATGTGTAGGCCTACCTCATGCTGAAAGTTTGGAGACATCTTCCCAGCTTGCAACAATGTTGCCTGTGTCCATAATGACAAGATGGACCGTCCAATCTACGTTACGTTCTACTTGGAGTCCAGGTTAGAGTCTAGATGTGCTGTGTGGTCAAACTGTTGTAGAACGCATAGAGTGCTGTATTTCTGAAGCATTTTTTTTTTTTACTAATGCCGTTATTTCTTGTAAAAATGCATTTATTGCAGTAATGTCATAGTAATATGCTGTATTTTTGGTATTGCAGTACATGTTTTCGTGAGGGCATAGTCAGTCGTGGTCAATGCAAAATAGTGTAATATATAAATTGGTATTTCTTCATGCTGTCATAAAAACAAACGGTAGATTTGTGATGCACAGATGTGTTTTATCGGGTTCAGTCTCTCTGAAAACTAAATTTAACCCGTACCATGTAGCCTGTCTACATGAAACAAAGGCCTAATTGCCTTTGTGTAAATTTAATGCCCCCTGAAAATTACTCAACACGCAGCCATTATCTAAACTGATAGCAACAAACTTGAGTACCTGCCTAAGTGTAAATGTCCAAATTGTGCCCGGAGTATCAATATTTTAGGTGGTGTTACTATAACTACTGTTACTAGAATTGGCGCCTCTTCACCTTCCATTTTAGAATGCCCCATACATGCTCAATATTGTATAGGTCTGGAGACATGCTTGGCCAATCTACACCTTTACTCTGCTTCATATCACAGTAAATGTTGGCATTCACAGCCCCATGCAGCTCCAAACCATGACACTCCTAACTTCAGTGCTTAGCTGTAGGTTGTGATGGGGACGAGACCGCCAAGGGTCAAGACTGAGTCTTTGAAGGGCCGAGACCAAGTCGAGACCGAGATCATTGGTTTTCAAATGCAGTCAAGACCGAGTCTTTCAGGAATTGAGACCAAGTTAAGACCTAGACCATAAAACCAAGTTAGTTTTCATAACCATGATTAAATATCACCCCAGTTAATAATCAGTTGTTGGATTGAAAGACTAATCAAGACTATGAATTGTTCACAGGAACAGTATGGCACACTCTTTTAAGGGAGGGAGGTCTACTTAACCTCTTCAAGTGACTTTTTACTACCATTAACAAAATCCATATGCATCATTTTCTGCCAATTTTTCAAAACTGCTTAAACTGCTCTCAATTCTCATTAACACCTTAGGCCCACCCTGATTTTGAATCAGGTAGGGGCTGTAGAGGCTTCTTCACAATATTTTCAAAATGTAGTTATTTTGAGAATACAGTTGAACACAATATTATTTAAATTTATTTGTAATCATGGAAAATTGTTGGAGTTTTTTGTGAACATAACAAAAAATGGTCTTGAGGACTCCATCTGAAATTACAACTCCTTCTACTGTTGTCCGACCCCTAGTCCTGTTGTCCGAGACAAGACCGAGAGGGCAGAAAATGGTCTTGAGACCGGTCTTAAGTCCGAGAATGGTCTCGAGTTCTACAACACTAGCTGTAGGCATAACACACATGTCATTGTACTCCCCACTTGGTTGCCACTACATACGCTTGGTACTGTTTGAACCAAAGTTTATCTTAGTCCTTTTGGATGACAGGACAAGGTTCCAGTAATAATGTCCTTAGTCTACTTCTTTAGTCTTCAGCCACTGTTTGTGGGCTTGAGAATCATCTTTAGAAGAGGCTTCCTTCTGGGACAACAGCCATGGAGACAAATGTGATGCGGTATCCAGCAAATGGTCTGAGAACTGACATGCAGACCTGCCACTCCTTCCACCTCTGCACCAATACTGGCAGCACTCATATGTCTATTCTCAAAAGACAATCTCTGGATATGATGCTGAGCATATGCAATCAACTTTTTTAAGTCACCATGGTGAGGCCTGTTCTGAGTGGCACCTGTCTAGTTAAACCATGGTTTTGGCCACTGTGCTGTAGCTCAGTTTCAGGGTGTTAGAAATCTTCTTACAGCCTAGGACATCTTTATGTAGAACAGCAGTTCATTTTTTCATATCCTCAGAGTTCTTTGTCATGAGGTGCCATGTTGGACTTCCAGTGACCAGAATGAGATTTTCTTTGTTTTCAAACAAAGCAGTCATATTTCTTTGCTTTTATAAACATCAGCCATTCTTTTGCCATATATTGGTTGCATGACCAGTAAATTTACACCCACAGTAACACATTTGTCTGTAAAAGTGATGAAATTCTGAAAATAAAATATCATGTCCCCCCAAATAATTTATTTTCATAATGCAAGACACACCACATGATGTCTGTTTGCACTACGATTTCCAACTTTAGCTTCATAGCTAGACAACAGGCCACCTACACTAAACAATACTGATCCCTTCAAAAGATCACCATATTCCGTAATCAAGAATATATTTTGTACAAATGTATATATACATATGTCGATATATGTGGACAATTCCATAGAATGCTGTTATGTGAATAACCAAGGTACGGTATAATGTGAATGATGATTGCTTGTTTCATTCTGCTGAGTTGTATGACTTCATGAAAAAATGATGACCATTTACATTATATAAATACCATAGCAAAATTATCACCATTTGCATTATATAAATGCCATAGCATTTTATTATGGACATGACTTTTCCCATGGAATTGTACGGTGGCCCTGAAGTGCAAACCACATTAACCAAAAACTAAACACAAAAACAAACTGAGAAACACAAACAAAAACAGAACAAAACGAAATTAAGAATCATAAAAACAAAATTGAGAAACACACAAAAAAATAAGAATCACAAATACAAAATTGAGAAGCACATAAATCTAATTAAGAAGCACAAAAACAAAATTGAGAAGAATAAAAACAAATTAAGAATAATAAAATAAATTAAGAAGCACAAAAAATGAGAAACACAAAAACAACATTGAGAAGCACAAAAAAAGAAGAATCACACACAAAAAAAGAAAAACACAATTACATTAAGAAGCACAAAAAAATGAGAAGCACAAAAAGAAAATTCAGAAGCACAAAAAAAGAAGAATCACACACACAAAAAAGAAAAACACAACTACATTAAGAAACCAGTGTTTGCATACTTATTGAAATGTCATGATTACACTTGAGCATATCTAGTATCACCTCGTATGTATGTCCTGAATCAAAATATTCTCGAATAGCGGCAGCAACATTTGGGTCAGCGGTAATGTTCATGTTTGGAGAAATGCGCTTCAGCAGAGTATCTTCCGATTCTCAAGACAAACAGATCGGTTGTCCAATCAGTGATGTCTCCTGTTGCTGACTGGTACCTACCCTTTCCGGTTTCTTAATGTAGTTGTGTTTTTCTTTTTTGTGTGTGTGATTCTTCTTTTTTTTTGTGCTTCTGAATTTTCTTTTTGTGCTTCTCATTTTTTTGTGCTTCTTAATGTAATTGTGTTTTTCTTTTTTGTGCTTCTCAATTTTGTTTTTGTGGTTCTCATTTTTTGTGCTTCTAAATTTATTTTGTGATTCTTAATTTTTTATTCTTCTCAATTTTGTTTTTGTGCTTCTTAATTAGATTTTTGTGCTTCTCAATTTTGTATTTGTGATTCTTTATTTTTTTTTTTTTGTGTTTCTCAATTTAGTTTTTGTGATTCTTAATTTTGTTTTGTTCTTTTTTTGTTTGTGTTTCTCAGTTTGTTTTTGTGTTTAGTTTTTGGTTAATGTGGTTTGCACTTCAGGGCCACCATAGAATTGTCTATTAAAAACAAATTCTTTGTATTTTTGTATTTTCTTAGTATTCACACCACATAATATTAATAATTTCGACAACCTCGAACAAAGTAAGACTGAACCTATGGATGTATAATTATTAATACTGTAAAATGAAGGGCTAATAACCACTTTTGAAAACATGCCAAATAGGGCATGTAATACATTTAAAGAATTGTAGATACGTTTTCAAATGAGGAGGCTAGAATGACGTGTCTCAGACATGCTATATAATGGAAAATACTATACTGAACACAACAAATCCTCAACTAATATTATAGTCAAACAACAGGACTGTCCATTTGAGAAAGTCATTGTAAAAAGTAGTTTAAATTAATTTAGGATTTCTTGAATTTAAATTTCTAATGCTTCCTGAGACATAAATCACTGAAATTACTGTTTAGAATGGTCCTCTTGTAAACTTTAATGGTTCAACTGCGTATCTGGATAAGTTCTTGAACCTGATAGAAGAGTGGAAGAAAGACAAATTGGAGTACAGGCAGATAGTACAAGTAGCAACATCTTAAACAATCTCTGTCTGAAGAATGTATGACAATACATGTTAAAAAAAATGTATCCTATTCATTCCACTGAGGTAAATTGCGTTACCCTGTATTTATATCATATTAATATATATAATCTAATGAAAAAGTCTTAACTGAGACTACTTGGCATTTTTGTCAGTTTACATAGCAAATCCTGATTATTTGAGTGAAGTGGTCTGGGAAGAATGTAAGGCTGAATTAGCTCTTTGAAATAGAATGGAGCAGATCCATTAAGACCCCTGAATGCCATGTGTTTAACCGATAATATAGAATTACCTGAATTTTTTAAAACTATGAAACCACTAGTTCTCAGCATATATAATTAAGAAAACTGTGCATAACTTCTGTTTTTTTTATGTATTTGCATTTAAATGGTATATGGTAACAACAATCCAAAATAGGGAACTGGAAACGGCCCTGCTCCTGAAGAAACACGCTGTATTTAAAGCTTGAAGATGGTCTGTTGTTCATATACAGAAGAGATAGTTAGAGGGGTATAAGCAACAAGTGTGCACACCAAAAATGTATATGTATAGGTCTAATGGTCCATGGAAGATCTTTAAGATGTTATTTGTATTTAAACCATCACTTAAGTGTACTGTTAGTTTTTTCTTACATAATCCAAAATGGACAATGCATTTGTGATGAGGCTGTGTGAGAGGCCATCTGTCATTTGAAACTTGTGACAATTAATTCTTTTCAGTTACAAACTCTGTAAAACCCATACTTGTTAAGTTCTTGCATCATGATCTGTTTTTCTTTGTATAGGTTGTGTGTGGTGTCAGGTGTACAGAAGTGTGTCAGTGAAGACAGGAGGATGGAAGAAGAAGAGTATTCCGGCCAGATACTTGGGCCAGCCTAGTCCTCACACTCACCCCCATCTGGTCAAACATGGTAAGTGGGTTGGCCGGCGAACACTTAAAAATTTGGAGCATTTTGCTTGTTGTCACCGTTATTTTAGTATAAGTCATTGCATAGTTTAATAGTTGCAAAATTTAAAAGTCATGATATTAACATCAGTACACAGCTTGTTTAGTGTTTGAAACCAGTATTCCTTGTTAATCTACGACAATAATAATAATAATAATAATAATAATAATAATAATAATAATAATTCTTTCAGTCTTACATACCTTCTTGATGGATATCTTCTAGTGTACAGTCAGTGTGCACAGGTCCATAAAGCCATAAAGGTTTGATAGTGTTTGGATGATCCAAACAGACCTTTTCAGGTCACCAAATATTACAAGCCTGCCAGAGTGATATATTGATCTAACATTTGTGTCCACAAACACAAAAAAAGCATGCTCAAATCTTATTGTATTTTTTTGATCCAAAGTGGGTGCAGAGAACTTTGAAATGCAATGCTGTACATGACTGTTCATACCCAAACTTTTTATTTCTCTGCATTTTCCTTACCACAAACTTCTTGTTCATTGTCTTGCTCAGGTGAGGTGACTCCTGGCCTTACTCAGACGGAATACGAGGTCCGTCGCCAGCGCCTAGCCTTGCTCGTGGAGGCTCAGTCGGAAAAGCTGGGCGGCAGCAGTCCTAGCTCATCACACGTGGTGATCGTTCTCTCCCACCCAACGCGCTACATGACCAACGACATCCCCTACCCCTTCCACCAGAACCAAGACTTTCTCTACCTCACAGGCATCCTGGAGCCAGATAGTGCCCTGGTGTTGCATGGCACTGGGCGGCCGGACAATGCCATTCTTTTTGTGCCACGCCGAGACCCTGCCCGGGAGCTATGGGATGGCCCGCGCTCGGGGAAGGACGGCGCATCTGCACTGACAGGAGTGGAGAGGGTACACAGCACAGAGGAACTGAGCCTTGTACTCAGATCCCTTAAAGGTGAATTATTGATGATGAACTTTAAGAAATGCGTACATGTAATCTTGACAGTCTGTAAGAAATATGAGTAGAATTTGGGTCAGGGAGTAAAGTCATGGAGTTTCAGTACAGCACGTTTCATGAAATGTTTAGGAATTTTAATAATAGTATATACTGTCGTTGTCTCCATAATTTGATCTTTACTCCCATCCATCCTTCAAAGGATGTAAATTCCTGAAAAAAATACTTTTCAATAATCACCTATTTGAGACCTGTTTAAATATTATTCAAAAATTGACCCACCCTCTGTGAACGCAAGTAAATACACTTGAAAATTTTCATGAGAACAGTGTTTCTTAGGTCATGGAAATAAAACAATAGTTCAGTTAACTATTGGATTGTCGATGGTAGATGGAAATTTCTCTCATGCCTTGCCGTACCATGCCTTGAGAGTTTGTGGTTAACCTGTTAACAAGGTTTTGTACTAAAATGGATATTGATACAGATTGATTGTTTTATCGGCTCTGAATCCAGCCTGTACATTGTAAAATTATTTACAATGGTGACCAGTAGCCTGGTTGTGCAGGTGGAGGTGACAGAAAATAATTATTCCTCCATTCTCCTCATGATCTCTTCCAAAGAGGAGGAATTTGAATGGTAGCTGAAATTTGACTGGAAGAGCCAACGTTCTTTCATGCATGTTGACAGCAATGCTAACAGGGTTCCCACGGGTCCTTGAAATCCTTGAAAGTTTGTGATTTTGAAAAAATAAGTTCAAGGCCCTGGAAAGTTTTTGAAAATGGGCATAAAAAGACACTGTCCTTGAAAGGCCTTGAATATTTTTGGTGCTTTGGCAGTTTTGCATCCATTTTACACGTGTCATTATTTTGCCACCACCAGTTGTGGGGTGTAGCCTACTTTCTACCATAGCCTAAATGTCCATTAAGAGATCAAGATAAAAGTTTGACTAAACTGAGTGACATAATGCATGCTCAATACTGAAGACCGTCTTCTTCAGATAAATGTGAACTATCTATAAGAATGCAGGAGCCATCTACTTTTTTCCAAATTTTTGGGGGTAATCCCCCAATTTCATAAATATAGCATATAGCACAATCTAAAAGAACAAAATAATATAGCTTGTGTTCAGTAACCTGAGCTGAGGAATGTGTGAAGTAATGGGCTCACACCAATGTGTATGATACTTGGCTACGATATACCCGACGCCACTCCCACAAGATTCAATTCAATTCAATTTACTCCCACAAGATCTGTTTGTCAATGCATGGATGGACTAATTTCTCACTACCTTCTACACAAGCTTATTTACTGCCAGTTTATCAAATATCTTTGTTTGACTACTTGGGTGCTCTGAAGCCATCTTGCTAGTTTAGCCTACCTCTTTTAAGTAAGCTGTAACCTTTTTAAATGCACTTGAATGCAGGAAAGGACATCTACTTTCTTCAAACTTTTCTGGGGAGGGGCAGATCACAGACCCCACCATGCAAATATTTGAAATTATGTGAAATGATGAAATGATATAGAACTAAAAGCATGACAAAGCATGTATTGTGGGTATCAATGTAAGCTATAAATACTATTATAATTGTTAATTGATAACATATTCAGCAGTAGCCTGGGCCCGCCCATACTTCCTGTGACACTACATTCAATTTCGCAAGCAACATCAGTCTGGCCATGCTGCCATTATAGAGCATTTCTGTTCCCAAAAAAAGTGTGAACCAATGAGAAATGAGCTTTCCCCCCCCCAGCACCAGTGAGGTATCTGATAGATGCAGGTTAAGCCCGCCTCTCAGAAGGCGGGTAGTATGGTAGCTTGGCCAGACTAAGCTTCTGTAAGCTTATAGGCAAGGCAAGTTTATTTATATAGCGCATTTCATACACAAAGTAGGCAGTTCAATGTGCTTTACAAATACAAAAAATAAAAACATAGTGGATAAAATAAAGTAAGAAAACAAACTAATAAGATTAAAGGAAAGAGTAAAAAGTTAAAAGAATTTGATAAGTTGATAAAGGACAGAAAATTAAAATAATTTTAGAATAAGGATTTCCCCAAAATTCACAAAATAAATTAATCATTAAGAGAAAGCATCAGAGAAAAGTTTGGTCTTAAGTTTGGTTTTGAAGCTGGTAACAGTAGGGGCATTTTTTATATCTTCAGGAAGTTGGTTCCAAATCTGAGATGCATAGTAGCTGAAAGCTGCTTCGCCACACTTTGTTTTGACCATAGGTTTTACAAGCAAATATTTTTCTTGTGTTCTGAGAGACCTAGGTGGTATGTATTTTTGAAACATGTCAGACAAGTAACTAGGTCTTATCCCATTTAGTGATTTAAACACAAGTAGTAATGCTTTGAAATCAATTCTGTAACTTACAGGCAGCCAGTGCAATGACTTTAAAATTGGGGTAATGTGGCTGGTTCTTTTTGTACTTGTTAAAACCCTGGCAGCTGCATTTTGGATCAGTTGATGTTTAATGGTCTTTTTAGGAATGCCTGTGAACAGACCATTACAGTAATCAACCCTACTGGAAATAAAGGCATGGATAAGTTTTTCTAAGTCATTTTTTGACATTAGACCTCTCAGTTTGGTGATGTTTCTCAAGTGATAAAAGGCTGATTTGGTGATGGCCTTCATGTGACTGCTGAAGTTTAGATCACTGTCAATGATGATGCCAAGATTTTTAACAGACTCATTATAGTTGTGGAAGGCAGGGTAATTCAGCGGTAGCAGTAGGTAATGCCGCCATGTGTGGTCCTTGAATTTCAACAAAATTGGTCCTGGAAAGTCCTTGAAAAGTCCTTGAATTTGATGTTAACCAAGGTGTGGGAACCCTGTGCTAAAATGAAGAATGTATTCATTTGTTCATAAGAAGAAAGTGATGAAATAGGCATGTGCATTTTCCATTACGGTACTTACCCAGGTAGATCTAGATTATTCATATTGTTATCCCCAGCACCCATTGAAACAGTATATACAATATACGGGCGATTGTATTTTTGGTTTTCTCCTGCATTCATTTGTTCAAATCAGCAAATATGTACATCATGTCCAACCAAAACGACATTACTATTTCCCATAGTTATAATTACACTACAGAAATATGATGTGAAAAAATGCAGCGTTGGCCTTATCCCATGCTACAGGTGCCATAGTGTGGTACGACAGCTCCCAGCCCTGCCACCCGCGGCTGCACCAGTCTCACATACGGCCCCTGCTGGAGGCTGGCATGGCGGTGCACTCCCTCAGGCCCCTCACGCACTCCCTCCGAGCGGTCAAGAGCCCTGCTGAGGTGGCTCTGATGAAGCAGGCCGGCCGCATCACTGCTCAGGTAGGCTGTGCAGCAGCACACTATGCGTCATGAGCTTAGGCAGCTTTTGGCAGTTTAAGGTGTGTAAGGTTTGTTTTACACTCACCTCTTTTTTTCTAAATCTTTGGTCAACCATAATTTGTAGTGAAGTTACTCCACGCACCATTTTAACCAATCACACACAATTTCAAATGTTGTTGGAAAGAGCCTGTGGGTATCTGTGTGGTAGTTGTGTGAAAAAGTGAGGAAACGTTTCCTCACTTTTTCACACAACTACCACACAGATATTGGAGATATTTATCAACAATTTATCAAACCCATCACGCTGACAGACTACCAAGTTACCTTAACAACTTTTACCTCAGCATTTCAGGGTAGATTTGTCTATAGCTAGTCCATAGTTTTTAACTCCTGAGTTGGTTCCAATGCCGTCCCTGTGAACTAAGCCCTGAGCCTTCACTCACTTAACTAATGCTGCTTAGTGAATGATGGTGACTTTAGGAAAGGCTTCTGAAATTGTGCAACAAAGCCCTAAAACACTTTGGCTTTTTACTGTGCTACTCTTAAGAACTTGGTGTGAAAGTACATGTGAAAATATAATTGTAGCGGTCTACATTAGCTGAATCCAATGAGCGTATATCTTTACTCTGTTTGAAAATGACATTTGCACCATTTTCACTCGACTTTCTGAGTTTTTTTTTTTTTCAATTGAATCACTACATAACTTTTTAAAAACAACTGATCCTATTTGAATTAGTTTTGTGAATGTGCTAAGCCTAATGTTCTTATGCTGTGCTCACAAGTTTGAGGCATGTTCATCTAAAAAATGTATGGAATTTTTATCTACATTTTCCTACTTTTGCATTAAAATGTAGAGCAATAGACTCTAAGAAGCTGTCAAGAATCATTGAATCACTGTGCTCTCCCAGATGTATCCACTGACACTCTGCTTTGCAGGCATTCAAAAAAACCATGGCCATGTCCTCAGGGGATATTGATGAAGCCCTGCTATATGCTAAGGTGAGCTCCTCATAAACTGTATGTCTGCCTATTTGCTCGATGGCAACTGATGCTCTCTTCCCTGTTATTGCCACGAAGGGTGCGGTGTAATGTGCAAGTGGTAACCCAGAAAGATTGCAGAATGGTTGCCTCGGCAACAACACGGAATCCAGCTCACAAGTGTATCCAACCCTGGCAGATCTGAAGGGCCTGCTATTTCTCCATTTTTTCATTGCTGTGGTTAAATGTGCATCTTTACTCAAGTGCCTGATGCCTTTTTATTACAACCATGAATAATATGAAAATGAATCAAACACTTTTAATCCAATTTATCTTTCTCACACAGTGTGTTCATGTGAAGATGATGTCAAGAAAAATCCAAACCATAATTAATTCTCAGTCTGTCCCTAAAAAACAGCCTTACATTGACTTTCTGTACTTTTCATAGTTTGATTTTGAATGTCGGGCGCATGGCGCTAATTTCTTGGCGTATCCCCCAGTGGTGGCTGGAGGAAACCGGGCCAACACTCTGCACTATATTAACAACAACCAGATTGTTAAAGTGAGTATGCTATGAATATGCTATGCAAAAACTCAATCAGCTGATAATCTATGTGCTCTCTATCGCCCCCCCCCCCAATCCTTACATCGTATTCCAATCAAAATTGTACATTGTTTTCAGCATCCTAAAGATCAAGCAAAGTTCAGGACCAATAAATCAAGAAAGCCAATAAAGATCAGGAGTGAAATGAGTGAAATGACTATTTAAAAATAAACTTCCTCCTGCTCTTCAGGATGGGGAGATGGTACTACTGGATGGAGGATGTGAATATTTTGGTTACGTCAGTGACATCACACGGACGTGGCCAGTAAATGGAAGGTACTGGGACACTTACTGTAGGACTTACATCATTCACCTCACTCAACACTTAAAGGGCTCAATTTGACAGATTTTAAATTTTGATTCTGAAGTATTCACAGAATACTTCACAGAATACATCATATATAATTCTATCAGTCCTCAGACATCTCTATCTACGTAGTTTTTTCTGTAGCCCTGATTACATTGCTTTGTCTTCAGGTTCTGATTGGTTCCTCTCCTCTTTCCCTTCAGGTTCAGTCATGCCCAGGCAGAGCTTTATGAGGCGGTGCTGGAGGTCCAGATGACTTGTCTGTCACTCTGCACCCCGGGGGTCAGCTTGGACCACATCTACACCTCCATGCTTGCACTACTGGGACGACAGCTCAAAACACTGGGCATCATAAGCGGAGACGCCAACGAGGCAGACACGCTCAAGGTATAACATTCATATGACATTGCAGTGATTTCAGACTATAGCATTATCAATATAAAACCCTAAGTAAGATACTAACGTCATACCCAGGGAGCACACATGCCATACCACAAACCATCCCCCACAGCTATAGCCTACTGCATGTTTAAAAAGTAAAGTAGATGCCGAACAGACTAACATACTCTTGCAATAAGATCCCATGGAGTTTTCATTCTCTTCACATTGATCACAGTTACGTCCCATGAGGATTATGACCTACAAAATATTCAGTTCCACCTTTCAATTTCTTGTTTACTGCACTAAAAAATGTAGATGTGGACTATTTTCTCATTTTTGCTATTACTCTTATCGGTAGCCCAACTCCTTTCCTTTGTAACTTAAGGAAAGAGTAGGTGATGATGGATAACACAGCATAAATGTTTAGTCAAGTCAAGTGCTAGCCTAAGTGCTTATGTTTTTTTACGAGATATTTCTGTCAAAAGGAATTTGCATTATATTTAAGCCATAGAAAACATTTATCAGAGAGGTAAATCACCTCTGTTTCTCCACTTTAAAGGAGTCATAGAACACATTTTGGCCTACAGAAATTGTTCTTTGAGGCTCAATAATAGTGTATGCAAATTTGTGGGTCTGAAAGTGACCAAAGAGGACTGCTAGAGCTTGCTTGTGTGTTCTCACAATACATTGTCACACTTATACGTAAGATAATTGATTAGCATTTATTTCATGTGAAGGCATTCTTCTCTTCATACTTGAATCTTTTATTGGACAGGTTTGCCATTGTGGAGACTTAACCACACTCACAGTATAGAGGAGTTGTCTCTGTAAATAGCTTTTATCTTATCCAAAACAATAGCAAACAATTCATGTAAAGCTTTTGCTCAAAGTTGATTAATTTGATGAGCAGTGTCATAATATGATGGGGATCATTCACAAACTTGGAATTAGAAGCCTTTGTTTGGTTGGTCCACCTGGTGCGCAAACGGCAAAACAACTGAAGACATTGAAGGAAAAGTATCTGCCACCGTGGTGCACGTCATTTGCTAGGGTGAAACGATGAAGCGGCTGATGCTACTAAAACTGCACTTTGCCTTTGAAACAAAACTGTAGGCATCAGCCTATTTCTCTATTTAGAAGCTCACACACATCCCTTGATTGGGATTGCCATCAGTTTTGACGTTAAAAATTCAAGCCTATTCTCATATTTGTTCTGTCATTCCCATTAAAATATATGCATCTACTGCCAGTTACTGCTGGTTAACCAATGTTTGAGTCTTGAGTTTAAGTTTGAGTCTTGTGATTCATGAATGATAAACATTTTCAGTAAGGATGAAATGTAATGGATGTAAAGTCAGTAAACTGTAAAGTCATTAATTCAACTTGAGCCTTCACACTGACCTACTGACTAATTATTTTATAAAATGTTTAAAACTACCATATATGTTTAAACCTCCTATGTGTAAGTTTTATGTTTGTTGCGGATAGCAAGGATAGCAAGCCATATACAGTCTATGGCAGAAACGCGCAAGGCGGAGCTGAATAAAGACTGATGTCCCCTACATGAGCATGTAGTTTTCAAGATGGCGGCGCAAAATGGCGGAGCAAAATATTCCATAAAATCAACCTGATTTCATGTATATATAAATGGAAATTACCAAGTTTAACAGAACACTACAATTTATTGATGGAGGTAATTACTATTGTTTTAGATTCTATTTTTAAAATAAAAAATATATTTTAATAAAAGACGAAGATAAATAGAAGATAAATCCTACACATAGTGGCTTTAAAGTAATCAGCATATTTACGTTTGCTATGACTAGCTTTTTTTCTGGTGTTCCTAGGTGGCCAGGTAAACTTTTGTGACTGTACAATGAATGCAATATACAGTAGCAGTGTTTAAGCCAACTGCACGCTAGTTACGTCACACATTTTGACATCTGACAGTGGCGGGCCTGTATGTGAGTTCCTATGAGCCCAATTTGAGTGTTTTGCAAAGCATGGCTGATATTAGAAAGCAGTTTAGTTGTGGCCAAACATTTAGCAATACAGCATGTTGAAGCAGCGGAGTCATGGATGGAAATGGAGGTAACTCTCATTGGCTGCTTGGTTGGTCACTGCACTTGTCAACAAGAATAATGTGCTAAACAGTCAACACATCTACAGTAATTTCACAGGTACCCACTAGTTCCTGTGACAGTGCCCTAGACTAACAAATTAGGACTACAAGCTGATATAGTCTAAGACTCCTGTAAGAATCAAATAGTTTATACTGAATGTAAACAGGGCCATGTTATTGTATCAGATTCATTAGAATGGTCTAGCAGTGTCGATAAGGTTTTATAGTGTGTCAAAGTTGTGTGTCAATAAGTGACTGAATTTCATTCAAAAGTGAATTTAAGGTAGTATCTTGAATGCAGAACAAGGATCACAAACTTCAAGTAGGAAAAATAGGCAAAATAGGCAAAAATGATTGCATCTTAGACTGTTTATCACCTACAGATTTAAATGATGATGGAAGTCCTTTATATGTTAAGCTTAAATAGTGCTAAATGCCTATGAGGCAATTTTGCTTCATTCTGTAGGATGTAGCCACTACATTAGTCATTAGAATGAAACTGTTTGGATGCCTTTACACAGACAATGAAAGAAACAGAATTGTGACTGTCTTGAGGTAATATTACAAGTGAATTTTAGGGTAGATAAAACAATTGGCCTAACAATTGATCGCTCTGTATGAACTTCAGTCAATTTCTTTGAGAGTATTTTGTTATCAAAAATGTATCAAGCCAGTTGTTGGATAGTGAGCGTGCCATATCATATTTGGCCATGAGATACATACAAATGGCAGATCTCACACACCTAACTTTTTTTTCTTTTATAGCCAATTGACAGATGTGCAGTTGAATGGAGGGAATTTTATTTTGTCTTTTTGGCAACAGTGTGTCACTTCTGCCCTCTCAACTCCTTGCGCCTTTTTGAAACTTCTTTAAATCCTTTTAGTTGCTCTTGCACATTCCAATACCAGAAGAGGTTATGCTGGCAAAGTGACAGCATTATAATCCCTCTCCATCTCCCCGTAGCACAATACAAGGTATAACCTTGTATTTTCCTCATCATAATTTTTTTTCTAATTTTAAACTCAAGAATAAGCAGCTACGTTTAATTCATTCTGGTCAAATATCTGTTGTAGGCTATATCTTAATGTATATATTAGCCAATAAAAATTGGTCAACTATAAAAGCCCACTCACAGAACTGAAGTAGGCTATTCTACTTAGTCAAATTTGTTCAGTGCTGAAAAAAATTGAGGGAACAACCCCATTCTATGCTATGACTATGCTAATTGACTAAGCCCCACCCATTTAACGCAGACTAAAGTTCAAAATGATTAACATTCAGTCAGCTGTTATAAGGGACTTGGTGTTGTGAGGGAATATGACACAAATTGGAGATGTGACAGATCAGAGTTGCTCTCCTCAACAGTGGCACTGTAACCTAACATGGGGCTAAAATTAATTAGACCCGCATGAAGTTAACCCACAGCAATAATTTATTGAACTCATGTTGACAAGTTGTAGAAGCACCTTGATGTACTTTAGAACTGTTCCTTTGTTTTCTTTATCCTGTTTGTGACAATATGGTGTCATCATCTTTTCCTATCAAGTACAACATGTGACGATTCACCGCCACAGTGGGCTCTGATAAGTGGGCATAAACTAGGCACTCATCCTCCGTCTTTTCTACATCGTTTTCAAATTTGACAATGTTATCTTCTGTATTTTGGCTTCTTTCTCTCCAAATCTATAAATTAGTTTTTACTCCACTGTGTGACCCCAGACACCTGTGTCTGATGCTGCAACTGATTGGCGTGGTCATGATTGCACGTTCTTATTCGGTACAAAAATGGTTTTGGTTACGAAAGTTTTTAATATTACTTCAAACTGTGGGCGTACTCAGTAGCGACTTCAGATTTTGTAAGTATAAAAGTAGATGCTGTAAACTGTACTGTATGAGTAATTGTACTGTATGAGTAAAGTATGAGTAAAATTACACATCCTGTCAAAGTGCCCTTGAACAAGACAATGACTCAGTGTAAGGTTGCTGCCATAGCTGTTGGTTTATTGGTAAACTAGAGTTTTTTGTGCAGTAATGCCATATTTTCAGTTTAAAAATTTCATTTACTGCAGTAATATAGTACTATTTTTTTCATAAGCGAGGTTATGAGACTTAGCAGTAAAGTCTATGTAAGCAGAAACTTGTGGCAGCTATTATGCTATAATCAGAGGTGGTAAGAGTACTGAAAGTACAAATTTAATTGTATTCAATTACAAGGAAAAGTACTGGTGTTAAAATAGCCTACTTGAGTAAAAGTACAAAGTACTCTTTTCGAAATCTACTCAGAGTATTAATTAAGTCTACATTTTAACCGATGGATGTTTTATTGAGCCGTCAATAGCAGGCATTCGATTTGATTCACCAGTATAAAATATAGGCTTATGTTCAAAGCACATTTCTCGTTTCAAATTGTTTTCACGATTGACTGTGTGGTCTTCTGTCACCATTTTGGCTTCTTTCTCTCCACATGTTCATAAATGAGTTTGTACTCACTGTAGTAGAAAACCATCAGACACCTGCATGGGCTGTGCCTGTTTCTGCAGGGGAGCTCAATGTGATTCTGTTTAGTTAAAGTGGTCGCGATTGCACATCTTTATTGGCTGAAAAGTTTGAATATGAATTCAAATTGTGGGCATAGGCTACTCAATCGTGTCTTATGATTTTATAAGTAGTGAAGTAGATTGCATGGTGTAAATTGTACTTAAGTATGGGTAAAATTACACACACAAGTACAAGTACCAAAAAAATCTAGTTAATTACAGTAATCTGAGTATTTGTAATTCAGTACTTCCACCCCTAATATTACGCTAATGGTATTCAGTCTACTAGAACCCTTGTCTCTGGAGCGGATAGGTTAACAAGTTAGTTCCAGTTACTTCCAGTGCTATTATCCCATTATGTTTGGGATACTTTCAGATACTTTCCTCTTGAACCAAATGCTACTACCTGGTTAACATTTGTGCTGCACTGAACACTTTTTACTCCATATCATTTGACAATGTTTTACCATGGATTTTTCCCAATTCTTATATTTAGTCTGATTTAAATATTCCAAAAGCCATTCCACCATTCATGTTTGTGTCTCTAGCATTCAGTAGTTGTCACATTTTAAATGCTTTCTTGTCCTTTTATTTACATCTATCTGATGTTCCTTAGCCCCTTATGTGGCATTTGTTTTTTTTTGTTGAGTCGTATTAATTGCATGCTCTCAAATTATCATCATCATGGATTGATTATGATTTGTTTTATTTTGAATTAATTTTCTGTTTCTTAATGTCTTTCTATTCAAAGAGGTGCAACAGTTGAGCTGAAACACATTTTGGGACTTTTTTTATAGTTTGTTTTTCATTAGTTTACTACTACTAGGCCTATAGTTTACTACTATACTACTACTATAGTTTACTTTCTGTAAAATTGACTTTATGATACCATTTACAAGTATGCCTATAGGTTGAGTAGATTTATAATGCATAGGCCTAGATATGATGGAAAGATATAGGAACAAAATATTGTCTTCATCTGTTACCCATACACAAAGCACTTTTAAATATTTATTACTTTAATTTCAGGCTGCACGACGCCTCTGTCCTCATCACGTTGGCCACTACCTGGGTATGGACGTGCATGATACACCTGAACTGTCACGCTCTCAGCCTCTTCAGCCTGGGATGGCCATCACAATTGAGCCAGGTCTGCCTGATTGCACACTCAACTAATTAATCATCTTAGTTCAGTTTTCATGTTACACTAGGCCTAATATGTCTGTATTCATAGGATTGTATATCTGTGAAGATGATGAAAACTGCCCAAAACAATATCGAGGACTTGGAGTGCGGATAGAGGACGATGTGGTGATCCAAGAGAAAGGGCCCCCACTGATCCTGTCTGCAGACACACCCAAAACCATTGCTGATGTAGAAAAAACTTGCAGTCAAAAAGACACCTGAAAAGATTGGGGTTTTAAAAAAGTGTGCTGAGATGAAGAGCAAAAAGAAACAACCCAAGCCAGTGGCATGTTGTCACTCACCTGATTATAAAACTGCCAGTGTTTTCTGTTCTTTCACAATAAACAGATTTTATGTAATGAATGTGTAAAACCAAACCTTGGCAAAATATTTATAACATGGGCCCAATGACCCAACATAAAATATTCTTCTCCGATTCTTGGTCAGTTTGTCTAACACGACTGTCTCCAATGGGTTTGTCAGGCTATTGACCGAAACCTTAGTGGAATCATTCATGCATTTTTATGGTCCGAAACATGTTGCACTATTGTGGATGTCTCTCTTCGCAGAAAATGTAGGTAGGCTACTGCGACTCCGGACTCCGAGACCATACGAAACAGTTTTCCGGGAAATCCCGATCGCCAAACCCCCTTTATAATGTTGCTGTACCTCCAACCCTCCCCCCGTACCAGAGGAGTAGAAACAACAAGCCGCCATTTTGTTTGTGCGGAGAGACCGAAAGAGATAGGAGACCGAGAAAAAGAGCTTCTGTAGCGCCGTTCCCAGCGACTTGGAAAGCCGCCGGGAGGAAAGTGGTGTTATCGTCTCGGTGGAAATAAGACATAACGAAAAACAAAATAGATTAAAACGAAACCGCGAAAGAGAGAAACGGGTTAAACGCTCTCTTGAAAATCCAAGGAAGGGGGTGTTTTTACGGAGCGGAGAGGAGAGGCGGAAGAAGGCAATACATTTAAACGAAGGAAAGCCAGCGAGGGAGAGGAAAATATAACGTTTAATTTTTACTACAGCTCTATCTGGTCACAAGAAGAAAATCTTACAGAAGATAAAACGATGCCTCTAACTAGCTACTGGAAGAACTGAGAGTAAAGGATATAACAGAAGAATTGGAAGGTAGAGAAAATAAAAGGATAAACGCGAAGGGGGGGATACAGCATCACAAAGACTCAATGAAAGGTTTTTGAGGAACCACATTTATTTTGTGGGGCTGAAGCTTCCAACATCTTTTGGATGAGAACTGATCCCCACTTTTATTAGACGAAATATTGGGGCGACCCCCCCCTCGTTATATCCGATTTTCGTGCGTCGCCGTATTCTCTTTTCTTGGTTGTTTTTTTTCTGAACTTGCATCGCGAGCCATCGCGGCATACGCAGTGACAGATAAATTAATTGCAACATTTGTCAACCACTGAAAATTGCCTGCAATCATTCATTAGGTTCTTTAAAACGGTCTAGTTAATGTATGGTCGCAAGATCGTGAGCTTTATACTTTGCAAAAACGCCCGCTGGTAATGAAACTAGCTTAACGACTAATTGGATCAAACTGATATTAATTAGCTCGGTGTGCAATTTTGGTAAACGTGGCATTTTTGTAAAATTGATATAGTGGTCATAGCCAACAATGCACATTGCTGCCACTACATAATCAATGCGGTTGCTTGAAGCAATGATTCGAGATTTTTGATATTTCGGACCCAATTTCTTGCATTCTGCTTATGCAGAGGGCGCCCGATCCAACTTAGGTGGACACACAACAAATGTTCGACACATCAATAGGTTGCATTCTAGACATCTAGAAATTGCAATCTTTGTGGAACTCCGTTCAGTATGCAATTTCTTCGGTCGCATGAAGTGTTAACCACTGATATCAAGGCAGCACAGGACAGTTTATACATACTTCAGAAGTGATCGGCCAGCCTACTCACAAGCGCCATGGTATTATATTTCAGCAGTAATGCACGTGTATGCTATTTATCGCACGAAACGATACTGTGAACTGAGGTCTTTAGCTTGGGTCCAACTGTTCAGTAGATTGGCAGATTAATAACGACATACAGCAAGACAGATAATGCATTGTGAATCGTGTCATTTTTGTTGTAGGTCGTGGGAGTGCTTAGTGACATAAAGTTTGAACACTAGGTTGCAGACTAACATTAGGACTTGAGCTATTTTACAAAGGGTTGACATTTTAGGTGCAATTGCAAGAGGCGTGGTTCATGTTTCACAGGTGAATTTCGTCCTGTTGAAAATTCATGTTCATATTTGACTAGTGATTTTAGGAGCTTTTCATCTAGACACAGACATGCGAACGGTGATGCTGGGAACGAACTGCGCTAACTGCAATGGGAACTCTGTGCAAAAAATGGATTTACCCTCTGACGGGATTTTCATTACCGTTGCATGAGGCGAACCCCAAATAATAGATACTGGGGTGCATTTGGGTTGCATTCCTTATCGTGTTTCCCATCTAGCCACACGCGCTACGACGCCCTATCTCAACGCAGCAGAACTGAACTCTTGATTTCACCGCCGACTATGGCGGAAAGGACTGATACAGCTATGGAGGATAAGTCTTGGGACAATCTCCCAGTCGCTGAAGAGGCTACGTGAGTTTCTTTAAGAGCCTGGACTTAGCCTTGGTACAACATTTTTTTTTTCATTATTCATCCGAGGGTTAAAAGACTCACACTGGGTCTTGTTTTAAAGCAAATCAAGAACCAGATTGTAGCTAAAAGGCTATCCTCCATCCACTCAGCAACGGAGGGGAAGATATTAAAAACGTTTGGAGAAGGGAATTGCCCAGTCACCTCCAGAAAGACTCGAACAAGGGAAAACGTCTGTCCTTTGTGGATACATATTTTTTTGTTATTCGTGAAAAAAATATGGCCGATAATGTTCTGGACTCCGGCCCGCCTTCAGCCAAGAGGCCTAAACTATCCTCTCCGGCTCTCTCTGTCTCCGCCAGCGATGGAAATGGTAAATATTTCCTTACATTTCTGAAATGTTACTGGTGTGCTGTGAATCCTTACAGTGTTATGTTGTACTGTAATGTTGGAGTCCTCTATGAGCTCCGTTTTATTTACAGTAGCGATAAAGCCAATCGATCATTGGCCAATCGACGATTTAGCTTGATTGTTCAATAATGCTAACTTGTCTTGCTAGCTTTTGCTAGCTAGCTTGCTAACAAATTGACTGTCTTTCTTGAACTGTTAAGTGGCGTAAGAAGAAAAAACTAGGCATAACTTGGTGCAAGTTAGCTACTTTTCGTAATTGACATAAACGTCATTATTGTTTAACACCTTAAAATGCTAATATGCTGCCCGATAATATTGTTAATTAAATGTTGAGAAAATGAACAGTGTAAAATCGGCAGTTTCTTAAGTTGAAGCTACATGACCGAGTGAAATTATATGGGTAATTAGACATCACCAGGTATCAAGATAAAGTGAAATATAGTATCAATACGGTTTATTCTGCCAGGTTACAATGATGCTGCTGAGCGAGTTGGTTCGAACGCTAATGAACACCCATTAGGCACAACACATTAGGTTAACGTTATTGGTTTGAGACCAGTTGATGCTACCGGTGGTGCAGAGAATGCATCCAAGATGTAAAGACATATAACATTATGCTTACCTAAGTTGGCAATACCAATTTGTGATTTGAGTAAACGAGGAAGAAATTCAAGTGGTGTGTCTGGCGTTAAGAAACGCTAGCTGAATAAAAAGCAATTCGCTGAAACAAGTTGGCTAACGTTAGCAGGGTACTTGCATGAATGCCTTGGTCAACTGTGCAAGTGGAATGAGTGAAAAATAACAGCTTTCGGAAAGACGTCATTGTTGAGTTGAAACGAAACGTGTTGAAATCATAGGCTGTATACAAAACCAATGTAACGAAAAGTAATGAAGTGCTTAGGCTGTATACAAAACTAATGTCGGATTGGGAAGGATATGGAACTATACGACTTCACTAATTGTGTAGAAACAAACGCTAAAACAGACTCGCATGTATTTTTAACGTTAGTAGTTCTAATGGTGGATGAGCCGAGCATTCATCTAATTGTAGCTGGCTGTGTTAAATAAGCCATCAAAACCATTTTAGTTGTTTGTTTTGTCAGAATCAGGTTGAATGTCCAGCCTGGGTTCAGCTTAATACTATTATTTAGATAGCTAGATGTTTTGTCACACTGAAGCGCTAATGTTCAGCATCTTGACAGTCCACACAAGATTTGTTCTATATAATTAGCGTACTATAAGATATAGTAAAATAAAGTCTTTGTGATGAAAATGTTCTGTCTGTTCAGGAGACAGCTGTAATTCTTTAATATTTTCTTTAAACTTATTTATTTTTGGTGTTCGTCAACATCAGTAGAAATCCTCTTGTGGTAAAGTTCATATTACTAATGCATTTTTTTATTTTACAATCAAGTGGATGACAAGTAATTTGTGGTTACTTTTTCAAGGCTGAAGTCACATTAAGCAAAATGTGTGCATCTGTATATGTGTGCAATGCAGCCGATGAGTATTTGCCCTCTTTCCCACACACACTTTCAGATTTTGGTTCCCTCTTTGACTTGGAGCACGACCTCCCTGATGAGCTCATCAACTCCACGGATCTGGGCTTGCCTAACGGGGGAGACCTCAGCCAACTCCACACCAGCCTGGGCGGAGGAGGTGTCGGCGGCGGGTCCGCGGGCGCTGGCCAGGACGCTGCTGCCAAACACAAGCAACTCTCAGAGCTCTTACGCTCCGGGGCGCCTCTGCCGCCCACCTCCGCGGCTGGCAGCCCAGGGAATGCGGCCTCCATGGGACTCCTGGGAGGGCTGAATGCCCCCACCTCTGGGCCACAATCACTGGGCCCCCAGCAGCAGCACTCGTCACCCCAGCAGACAGGCATGATGCAACAGGCTGGCATGGTGGGTGGCCTGAACAGGGCCATAATGGGGGCCCAGAAGGGCAACGGGCAGCAGATGCAGGGCCCGTCGGCCCCAGGCATGATGGGCGGACAAGTAATGAACGGCTCGCCCAGGATGGGCTACCCAAACCAGGGCATCGGGAGTAACAGCAACATGCTGGCAGACACGCTGCAGCAGCAGCAGGGTGGGCCACCTATGGGCCATGCTGGTATGAGACCACAGCAACCAGGAGCAATGAACAAGGTGAGCTTGGTGGCCATGTACCATACAAGTTGCTTTTGATGTAAAGAGTTCTGATTTGTTACGCACTGGGTGAAATGACTGAGGACGTGCACTTTCTGTGTTGTCACCAGTGTCACTTTAGATAGAGGCATCTGTCTGTATTCAGTAGTGTTTGAGCGAATCCTTCACATTTTTCAGGTCCTCACTGATCAGTTGAGCTTGAAAGCCATATTAAATAAATAGGCCTGTGTGTTTTAGAAAGAAAGTGGGAAAGATGGCTTATACTTCATGGAATGTTTAGCATTTGTTCAAAAATGCAACATGGCTCTCATGTTAATAGAGAATGTAAAAGAAGTGTATCTAAAACCCTGTGGATGTATGTAATTTTAAAGGTTGCGGTCAGCTTAAATCAAACAGAATATTCAGATTTTTGCTGGGGTTGCCCTCCCTAGAAAGCGATTATCCTTACCATTGAGGTGGAAAATGTCTGATGGTGGGGCATGTGGTCAGGCACACAGTTGTGGCTTTTCCTAACACGTTCTGTGTGGACACTAGAAGTAGCTGAGTTCTGCATCAATGCAAGCTGTGCTTCTGCTTGTTTTTCGTCTCCTTGCTCCAAAAGCCTCTGATCGTGTCGCGAGATGAACTTTGAAGCCTGTCATCAGCCAATTTGCTGTAATTCATCATTTATAGGTCAAAGCACTTCATCTGAAATGCTTTCAGGATGTTAATTTATAGCTATAAAGGCTAGAATCATGTACTGTATGACTGAATCTTATTTTTTATGTTCAAGTTTAATAAAATTGACTTTGGTTTTGTCAGTGCTTCCAACAACCCTCTGCTCTATTTGTCTGTTACAATACGTAAATGAAAAATTTCTTTATATAACGTTACTACTCATTCTTTTCTCACTTCATTTTTCTCATTCCTCCGTCATCCTTTTTCTCTCTTCCGTGTTTTGTCAGATGGGGATGATGCAGAATGCTGGGCCCTATGGGGGACCCTATGGCCAGACTGCAGGTCAGGTGATGGCTGGGCAGCTCCAAAACAAAGCAGCGATGCCCAACAGCCTCGCTCAGTTTAACATGGACAAGAAGCCCCAGCCTGTCCAGGGCATGGCTGCCATGGTAATGATGTCACTTATGATGAATGTGTTGTCTTTTGTCTCTGCTCATTTAGTAACTCTCTGATTTACCTACGTGTTGCACACACATTTACCATGCTGATTCAATGCCACACCTGCACACACCTTGATGAACTTGTATATCCCTTCAAGTTTATGAAGTAGCCTACTCAACCTTTCATTGGTTATAACTGCTGTTAAAGCAAAGAATATCTGAGACTGCAGCTAGTGTTGAACTGCATTTTCAGTAACTCTTCTGTGTTTTTTTTTTTTTTGTCCTCAGGCCTCCCAGCAGCCCTCTGCTGTCGCTGGAGCGGTTGGCGGTGCGGCGGGCCCTGCCGGTGCCCAGGCAGGCCTGAGCTCCATGGCCTCGGCCCCGGGCGGTGCGGCGCCACCCACGGCTGACCCGGAGAAGCGTAAGCTTATCCAGCAGCAGCTGGTGCTCCTGCTGCACGCGCACAAGTGCCAGCGGCGTGAGCAGGCCAATGGCGAGATGCGCCCGTGCAACCTGCCCCACTGCCGCACCATGAAAAACGTCCTCAACCACATGACCCATTGCCAGGCTGGCAAGTCCTGCCAGGGTGAGAGTGTGTGTGTGTGTGTGTGTGTGTGTGTGTGTGTGTGTGTGTGTACGTGTAAGGCAATTGGCTTCCTTTTGTTCTCAGCCATGTCTGTCTGTTTACACTCTCCACGTTGTCTGCGTGCGTCTGTCTGGCTGCATGCATGTCTAACTCCTATGTTCTGATTTCGAATGTCTGCAGTCTGTCGCAGTGGGTCTGTGTAAAGCGTGGTTTGTGGTTTTTCTCCATGTGGTTTAGCTTCTCGTCTCTTTGTCGTGCATTGACTCACGGCCGCTGATTAACTGTCGTTTCTTGTACTGTACTGTGACAACTCGAGACGAAGTGTGTGCAGGTGTAGATGCTTTATTTTTATTGACTTGCCTTTCTTTCCTACTCTCAGTGGCGCACTGTGCCTCGTCGCGACAGATCATCTCTCACTGGAAGAACTGCACGCGGCATGACTGCCCTGTGTGTTTGCCGCTGAAGAACGCCGGCGACAAGCGCAATCAGCAGTGTGAGTATGAGTTCAAAGACTCCCATAGCCAAAGATTAAGACGCTTGGCCTATTGTCAACCTAGAGCAGACAGTGCTCTTTCTTTTAAACCTGCTGATTTAGTTTTTGCATCCCCATGAAGTACATAAATGTGATCATGGTCTTTCACATATCAAGGTGCATGTTATGATTATTTACATTTGAAACCCTTGTGTTTTTGATCTTCATCTGAGCACCCCTCCTCCTCTTCTCTTTACAGCGCTGCTTGGCAATGCAGCGGTGGGTCTTGGCAGTTCGCTAGGGGCTGTGCCAGGCGGTCAGCCCAGCGCGCCCAACCTCAACCCGCCCAGCCAGATCGACCCCAGCTCCATTGAGCGGGCCTACGCGGCCCTCGGCCTCACCTACCAGGGCAACCAGATGCCCGCCACACCACAGCAGTCCGCTCTACCTGCCCAGGGCCTTCCGGGCCAGGGTGGCGTCCGGCCTATGAATCCTTTGGGTATGTGGGGTGGAGGGGGCGGGGGGGTGGAGACTTCTGGGATATGCATCACTGCATGGGTGGTAGGGTGGTGGGTTATCATAATAGTAGTATCTCAGTTTGGAGGTGGAAGATGGTTAAGCACAAGGATGAAAGTAGAAAAGAGTAAATCTGTTGTTTAGAAAACTCACTGCACTCATACAGCGTCCTTCTGTGGTTAACATGGTCTTTCCATGTGCATTGTTACCGTCACTCAATACACGACGCCGGTTTATAAATTCATACGGTCGCCTGAATCTGTACATGCATGACTTGCTCATCTGGACGTTTTGTCAGTGCAACCCATCTCACCTCCCCCCTCCTCCTTCCCCTCTCTTCTTCTCATCCCCCCAAAGCTGGAGGAAACCCCATGGGTGTGAACGGTGGCGTGGGGGTTCAGTCCCCCGGCCAGCAGACTAACCTTCTCCAGGACTCCATGCTGCACCGAAACATGAACTCGCAAAGGTCCGTGCTCTAACCACCTCATGCATGTAACACAATCCTCCGAGAGGCTGTCTCTGTCCTGCCAGCGGAGTTCATGCTTTTTTACAAAACCAGTCAGTCAAGGCTCCTGGGTCTTGTAACAGAAGTGCAAAATTAAGCATTTAAAACTGTTTTATTATTTTGATGTTTTTTTTTATACATACATATGTGTGGTGAAATTGTTTTATTTGTGGGATACTTGTGACAGATCAAGTTGTGTGAAAGATGATTTGCCAAGATGCTGAAATTCTGAATCCTCATGAGTTTGAGCCAAAGGCTTTTTAGGCAAATGACTCATTAATGGTTTGCTCTCACAGCTTAATGAATGACGGTGCTGCTGTGGGCAACCTGGGCTCCATGCCCACCGCCACGCCGCCCTCGGCCCCAGGCATGAGGAAGAGTTGGCATGAGGACATCACCCAGGACCTACGCAACCATCTTGTACACAAACTGTGAGTCCCTTGCTATATCCACCCACTCCTGATTGTGATTCTTCCCGTAACACCTATAAATTGGGTTGCAGATCTGAGATTTTTTTTCCCTCCCTAACATGTTGGTGTGCTGTTGTAAACCTGGTTTTATATTGCTATAGCAGTTTTAGAAACCAGACTTTTGTGCTCTGGAAATAAGGCTTTTTATTAGCTTAGGAAACGCACTATAACAATTTGCCACATGCAAAATGAGTCGCATATAATCTCTGGACATCTGCTTTTGATTATTTCATCATGCATTTGAACAAAATTCATTCAAATTCTTAAAGTGAGAAGTTTAAATCAAAACCCTAAAAAACAACACAAAAAAAAAAACACATTTTTTGATCTCCACTTTCCATTTCTCATTTGAGCAGAGTGCAAGCCATCTTCCCCACACCAGACCCCGCTGCACTGAAGGACAGGCGGATGGAGAACCTGGTGGCGTATGCACGGAAAGTGGAGGGGGACATGTACGAGTCGGCAAACAGCCGGGTAAGAATTAACATTCACAGTCTGTCAAAGCCCTGGTCACTGCAAGCAATGATAGAATTGCAGTTGTATGTTTATGAAAGTGTGAATGTAGCCTTATTCTTGGGGAGATTCAGTATGTCCAAATTAACCATAAAATTATCTCTTTTTTCTGCTTGCTTGTTTGTTTACACTTTGTTACTCCCCATCAGGCGGAATACTACCACCTCCTAGCTGAGAAGATCTATAAGATCCAGAAAGAGCTGGAGGAAAAGAGACGGACGCGGCTGCAGAAGCAGGGCATGATGCCCAACCAGCCCGGCATGCCGCCTTCCAACCTGCCCCCTGGCATGGGTCAGCTTCCGATGCCTCCCGGGCAGCCTCCAAGTAAGTAAAACCCATTTCCCGTGGGTAGGTCAACATGCAGGTATAATAAAGTGTCATAATCATTGACAGATATGCACATAAAGGAAAGGTGAAGAGATTGAATGAAGTAAAAGCGTTCTAGATTATGGATTTAAAAACTCTCAGGTATGAGGGGTGTTGCATCAAAGTCGTTAATCATAGTAGCGGCACTTAAAGGGAGCGTCACAGTGCTGTTAGCCAATCAGAGGTGATACATTTGCATATCATTAATATTCTTAAGAATCCTCTCGTGCTATCCCTCAGGGTTCCCGCGGGGTCTTAAAAAGTCTAAAATTCAAAAGGTGAAATTTAAGGCCTTATGTCTAAAAAACGCAAGTCTAGGTCTTAAATGTAATTGACTCAATTCTTAAAATTATTTCCTCCGTTCATTTAAGCATTGTTCACTGAAAAAAAAATAGCAAAACGCTGAAACTAACAAATCCAAAAAAAAGGTGACGTTTGTCTAAAATCGCGGGCAAGAGCTCATTATTCAATCAGGTGTAGAGGAACAGTGACGCTGCACATGGAGTTGGATGCAGATGCTTCTCGTCGACAGCGGAGTTTTCAGAGACAGTTGATAAGAACATGGGCAAGTGTATATTTAACGAGACTTGGCTCGATAACAGCGAGTTTTGCAGCTGGTTACAAGCTGTCCCCAGCAATAAACATGAAGCTCGCTGCAAAATATGCAAGAAGAATCTACAGTTAGCGACATTGGGCGTCCCATGCCAAAGCTTATAAACACCAGCTTGTTCATCAATAAAAATTAAATGTTTTGAGAATATATGGGATCATATGAATGTTTCGATCAATGTGTTGTGTTGGTCTTAATTTCCTAACATAATGGTCTAAAAAGGTCTTAAAAAGGTCTTAAATTTAACTAACTGAAACCTGCAAGGACCCTGATACCTGCCCTCGTTTTCACCTAACTAAAATAGCTTGAAACAAGACAACCACAGCATATTTTTGTCGAAACCAACTCTCATGATATTATTTTAGACAAGAGACCATCACAAAATTAATGAAAATACGATGGAATGAGACCTTTAAGAATACCCTTTTGGTGTTGCTACCTGACAGTGTTTTGTTTTTTTTGCCTCATTAACCTTTTTGTTTCTGTCCCTTTGTTTTTGGTACCTTCTCCTCAGACGGTCCCCATGCTGATCCCTCTCTTGTCCAGCCGACAGGGCCCAATCAGATGGTCAATCGAATGCAGAATCCGGCAGGTAAGTGCTGACCCCAGTCCCCAGATGAGATGCTTTCTTCACCACT
Organism: Limnothrissa miodon; assembly: GCA_017657215.1. Lineage (NCBI taxonomy): Eukaryota > Metazoa > Chordata > Actinopteri > Clupeiformes > Clupeidae > Limnothrissa > Limnothrissa miodon. Next base: position 1,367,877 of record JAGFZM010000031.1, on the reverse strand, counting down.
CCACTCCTCTGCGAGTACACGGCAGCCAACAAGAAAACTCATTCAAGCAATGCAGCCTGTTGACAGCTTCTGTCAAGGCGCAGCTTTAGTGGTCGTTTTGCAGAAGTAGGTCCTTTGGACTGACTGAGTGACTGTGTGTGTGTGTGTGAGAGAGAGAGAGAGAGAGATGGGCAGACAGGGGAGAATAGAGGCTGCATTGTGCTGCTTGTGTGTCCTGGATGCATCTCACATCCTTCCCTCTCTTGCTCTCCACAGCCATGAGTCAGTTTGGCCAGATGGGGATGCAGGGAGTTGGGCCGAGGTCAACACCCCCTCTGCCCATGGGAGGGCCACTTAATCAGGTTGGCGATGTGTGTGTGTGTTTTTTTTTTTTTTTTGATTCCTCTCCAATTCAGCTTGAATTCATTACATTGCTTGCTTGTCACCCTGGGGGTGATGATCAATTCAGAACATTTGCTTTTAGTCTTGTGTATGTTTTTTAGGTAGAACAGGAAGATCTGTTTGCATGCTCTATGCCTGCTGTTCTGACCCCTTTTGCTGTTTTCAGATGGGTCGGGGAAGCCCAAGGATGGCGCAGCCCAATGTGGCCCAGATGCAGAACCAGTACCTCCCGTCGGGGCAGTTTCCAGGCCCTAACACTGGCCTCGGTGCCGGCCCTGTTGGTATGGGCCAGTCGGGACCGCAGCCTGGCATGGCTCAGGTGAGCAATAAGCCTCTGTCTTTTAGGCTTGCGTGTATTGTAGTGTTTTACCAGCTTGAAGCATTTGTTTGTCTGACTGGTTTTTATTGTGTCCCTTCAGCAGGCGCAGATGCCCACTCCGACCTCCCTCCCCGTGGGCAGCCCAGTAGGGCAGCCGGGCTCCGTGTCCGGAGCAGGCCCAGGGCCCGGGCCACCCGTGGGCTCTATGCTGCCTGGCAGTGTGCCCGGAGGTGGACCCTCTGGCATGGCACCGTCCTCACAGCCCAACTCCCATGGGCACTGCCCGCCCATGCGTCAGAGCTCGCCCTCTCCGGCGCGCAGCCTCACACCGACCCCTCGCCCCACCACCCCTGCCCACCCGGGTTCACAGACTCCTCAACCCCACACGCCAAATCCGCCATCCATTCCACCAACAGTGCCCCAGCCCCAGCAGCAGCAGCAGCCGCCGATGGCTCAGCCTGTGGGGCCGGGGCTGGGGACAGAGAAAGCCAATCAGCAGCAGCAAACGCTTGGGGGCGGTCCCTCTGCAGGTCACCAGGCGGGGCTTACGCCATCTCTGCCTGCGCAGAACACTCATTTGCCCAACCAGCACCCGCGCACACCAGTGAGTCTGACTTGGCGGCCTTTGGCATAGTCCACATCACCTTCACATTTCAGGCTTGTTAGACTCAACTTCAAATTATCTTTGTATTTAATTATTTGAGTTTAAGTTGTGTCAATTGACCTAAAGCCATATTGGTTGTTGTTTGGTGAGTGCTGATGGTAACACTAATAATGAGGCATATGGATCCAACACAGACCTGTAGCTAATACTAACTGAATGGAGCACAGGAAAAGTTGTAGCCTTGTTTTCCTTTCTTCCAAGGCTTTTTGTAATCCCGCTTCTCTCTTTATTGTGACCCCTCCTATCCAGCTTTCCCAAAAGTCCTCCTTGACAGCCGATGGACAGGCCTCCACACCAGCCTCCGTCAGCAGCGTGGACCATTGCTCTCAGATGCCTTCTTCCGATGCGCCTGCACCACTTGAGCCCAAGGTGGAGGTGAAGCAGCAACCAGTGACGGCTGAAGAAGAGGAGGAGGCCGAGACAGAGGGCAAGCCCTCTGGGAAGATGGCCATGCTGCACAGCTCAGAGGTCAAGTCTGAGGAGAAGCCAGAGGTGAGGGCCATCACACAATTATCAATCATCAATATTATCTATGCAAAGCTACACAAATTTTGTCTTTGATGGAGCTTGAGTTGGGTACAGGTGGAATTATTTACATTGATTAAACAGTAAATAACCGTCACGGGTAAACGGTAAATAAAATGTAAGAAATTAAAATGCTTAGATGTGGCAATAAGATTTTGTCGTCTTAACATGGGTTGATATATGAATCAAAACAACTAGCCTTGAGATGAGTCGGTTGCTGATGGTGGTGTTGATCTTGTCCCACAGGTCAAAAAGGAGGAGCCCTCAGACAGCTGCAAGGTGGAGCCCATGGAGACATCGTGTGCGTCCAGCGAAGACCGGAAGCCAGAGGTGAAGACCGAAGCCAAAGAAGAAGAGGAGGCCTCAGCCACTGCCGGCGCTAACAGCTCCCCCGCGGCCGCCCAGAACAAGAAGAAAAGTATGTGCAGCTTGGCTCACTCGTCCCCAGCTTTTCTGTATTTGATGGCTGTTCTAGTGTTGACAAAGAGAGGCACTTAAGAAAAGATTCAACGTGCCTACTGTATTTAGCCGTTTGACTAAGGACTTGTTTTGTGACTGTTAGTGTCAGTGACAGTTGTGACCTGACCTCAACCCCTTTTGCTTTGTAGTCTTCAAGCCGGAGGAGCTTCGGCAGGCACTGATGCCCACCCTGGAGGCGCTGTACCGGCAGGACCCCGAGTCCCTGCCCTTCCGCCAGCCTGTGGACCCCCAGTTACTGGGAATACCCGTACGTATTCGAACTAGTAACAAAACTAACCTGGTAAGGGACTGCGCTGCCTCCTGTTTTGCTCCCCCACGCTCCTAAAACATGTAGACTGTCACACTCTTCTTCCCCTCTGCAACTGGTTGCCATGCTCCACTTGTTTGTACCTTCCCTTCCTCTTACTGCGTCAATGTTCACCCTCATGACCTAAAGCACAGGAGTAGAGTAGGTGGTGTGTAGTCGTCAGTGCGTCAATGCAATGTTGCCTCCATGCCTTTCACTTTAGTATGCTGTTGGAATCACCATCGTTTTCATTTTGTTGTCATTTAATTTCGCTTTGTGTGTTGAAATGAAGCAATGGGTGACTCATTTGTTCATCTGACTTTTTGCCTCACAAGCACATTTCAGATAAAATTTTTCATAAGTCAAATAAACTCTTGAATAATTAGATTTTCTATTGCAAGTAGTTGTAGAGGTGCTCTACTCTATATCTGTCTCTGTGCCTGTCCTCTGTACTGTTCAAACAAAACAAATGCCTCTGTACCATTGCTTCATTTTGCTACGGCTTCTGGAAAGATGAACCCTTGCTTGTTTCCTGCTTAAGCTAATGCAAAATGCTAAGTGACGTGTTTGCACTAGTAATGTGTTGCAATGGACTTACTCAGCATTGTGAAGAAATATGCCAGCTAAATTTGATGTGTAATATTTTATTAAAACTTTTAGGAAATCTTGTAGATCTTGTACAGTGCAATTGTGTTTGTCTCAATGGTCACTGGGTAAAAAGTGAAATCATCTGGTTGATACTGATGGTATCTGTGTACAGCAACAGCCTTTACCTTGACCCTCAACCAAGTGATGTCACTTTTTATGTCTCGGTTCACAAGGATTTTCTAAACTTTTAATGAAATTGAAAACATTTTGAATGTTTTTAAGGGCAACATGTATTACAATTCTGGGATATCTCTTTAAAACAATAGATGTCCTGGATAACTAGTTAATTGGTCAATAAATTGCTCAGGACTTCGTCAGTCTGCACAGTAAGTTAGAGCTGGGCGATACATTGTTTGTTTGTTTGTTGATTATATATATATATATAATCTAAAACTTCCACCTCCAGCACTTGACTTTGCCTAACGGAGTGTGTGCAATTTAATCTGAGGCGTTATCAAAATTTTCACGTTTAAGCTCATGGACAAATCAATTTCCTTGTTCCAGGAAAAGTCCAGAGCATTGGCAAACTGTTAAAAGTAGTGCAGCTTTTAAAAAATGGAGCATCACAAGTTGTCAAAGCTATCAATATGCATACACACTACAAAGTCTCACAACCGACTTCTTATTTTACACCTTTGTCACACTTACTTTTCGTATTTTAGTGTGACACAGTAGCCTGTATACTGTATATTGACCAGGAGATTGGTCTGTTATCGGAGATATGAGGCCCAACAGGGTGCATTTAACAGACAATTAGGCTTTACGTAAGCGCCAAGAGGTTGATTCTGTGCAGTTCAACGACATATCACCCAGCTCTACAGTCAGTTTAGGGAAACTGTCACTTCATTTAGATCCCCTTTTCATGTTTGATCTGCTCTATGTTTGGCATGCTTCTCCGCACCCATATGAAAGACCCCAACCATCAGCTCGAGTCAGGATTCACGCCAATGAACCCTTTGATTTTTTAAAAATGGCACTCTCTGCTTTGCACCACATTCCACATCCTGGCAGAATTCCAAAGCAAATAACAATTTCTGTACAAATTTTTGAGTTCCCAACTTAATTGAACGGCATAATAATGGCTGGCAGCCAGCAACCGTGTCTGTTGAGGGGGGTCTGTCTGTGTCTGGTTAGCTTTTAATGCTCTCCTGATGTGGTCAGGCTGTGTGTTTTTTGCTTGTTGTTGGCTGTGCTCTTGCAATTTTTTTTTTTCAAACCTACTGTGGCTTCACTCAACTTTGCACCCTGATATGATTGTGCCCTTATTTAAACCCTGTAAAATCTTAAATCCCACTGAAGTACAGTACAAATCAGAGTTACAAGTCACAATGCTTTGTGTTGGTTATTTTCTCAGCCTGCCTTAAATATCATTACTGTGAACCTGTGGTTGTACACAGAGGCCATGGCCAAATCCCATTGTTTCCACTATAAGCACTATAAGCCCCTAACCATCAGAGAATTCATTTAAGCATATGCGCTAAACATTGATTCATACCAGTTTGGTCTTTGAGGCTTCAGTGTTTCGAGAGGGTACAATGGGATTCAATCTGTAACAACCCCCCTTTCCCCAGTTCTGCAGTGTTTGTGTTTTGTATGTGAGTGGGGAGTTGTGTGCGTGCTCCCTCGCTTGTATGTGCTTGTATGCATGCGCGTGCTCGCTTGTGCAAGAGGACCACCATTAATAGATCAGGGTGGGGTGCAGAGTTGTGTGGGGAAGGGAGAAGCTGTCATGTCTTTCTGTCTGCACGCACACCTCTCTACAGCCCTCAACATTGTCCCCCTGCACCCTCTTCTCTCCTCTGCTCTGGCTCGCTGTGGACCCCTGACTGTCGCTGCTCCTCCTCCATCACCTCCTCTCCTGCTCCTCCTCCTCCTGCTGCTGACCCCTGTGTGCTCCTGCGCCGCTGCTGTGTCACTCGTCTCCGAACCATTGTCGCCAACCCTTCCCGTCCACCTCCTTCCCTGACCTGCCTTCCTCTGGGTTCTTCTCTTAACTTAAACTGGCGGCCCGTCCTCCACAGGACTACTTCGACATAGTCAAGAACCCCATGGACCTGTCCACCATCAAGCGCAAGCTGGACACGGGCCAGTACCAGGAGCCCTGGCAGTACGTGGACGACATCTGGCTCATGTTCAACAACGCCTGGCTCTACAACCGCAAGACGTCTCGCGTCTACAAGTACTGCTCCAAGCTGGCAGAGGTCTTCGAGCAAGAGATCGACCCGGTCATGCAGGGCCTGGGCTACTGCTGTGGCAGAAAGGTGTGTGTGGTGTAGATGTTTATTTTAATAGAGGATTGGTTTATTTGTGTGTGTGTGTGTGTGTGTGTGTGTGTGTGTGTGTGTGATTCACTGGTCACTACCCTAAGTTTGGGTCAAACCTGATTGAAGCTCTCCTGTAACTGTTGACTCTGTGGCCTCTCTCCTCAGCTGGAGTTCTCCCCTCAAACCCTCTGCTGCTACGGGAAGCAGCTGTGCACCATCCCGCGAGATGCTGCCTACTTCAGCTACCAGAACAGGTTAGTAATGTGTATAAGACACCTTCATGTTCTTAGAACCATTCACCCCTAGACTAGAACAGGTACAAGTTAAACAGATTGTGTGTGTGTATATATATGAAATGAACGCTCTAGATCATATTCCATACAGTATGTAGTTTTCCATACGTAGTGGTTGTCCAACGCTTATTGCTTTATCAGACTGTAGTTGTTTTACATTGATTTAGTATCCCCAAACATGGGAGATGATGTGACTGTTGCATCATGTGGATCACGGGTGATCTTGGGTTAACTGCTAGCCTTTCATTAGCAATACAGTACCTCACATCACGTTTTCTCCCCACCATTTTCATTTACACAGTGGCTTTTTTAAAGTGGGTCCCCGGTCCTACACATTTAATGAAGTGGGAATGTGTTGGGGTGCTATAGCACATTTGTAAAGTTGACAGTTGTGAATAACTGTTGGCACTGAACTGAACATCAGATGAGTACAAAGCAGTGGTGAATGTTTTCATTGACACTGAATAAAGAACAATATGAGCAGTTGCTTCGTGATTACGAAGATTGTGTTTTCGATTTACTTTTAATTACTCTTTGTTTCATATGCCAAGTATCTCCGCTGATGTAACTACGCTATTCCCCGAGCATCAGACAAGATTGTTAAAACAAATCATAGATCTGTTGTGGTGCTAGGCACAACAATAAGCTTCTGAATATCCAGCCAATTCCAGGCTGCATGCACATTTTCAGTGTCAAAGCAATTTTCAGTCCTGTCAAGGCAAGGGGGTCTGACTTGTCGTCGTCGTCGTCGTCGTCGTCGTCATCGTCATCATCAGGTCTTAACCTGATGCCTGTAACCTCATTTAATCTTAGAAAAATAAGTTGGTCTAACCGGGTCCCCAGTTAACTCAATTGGTTGATGCCAGAGAGTGCTGATATTATATTATTTAGAATATAATGCTGTCCTTGACTGCTAGCACTGAACACTTAATAACATTGGCATTGTAATGGCTATAGTTAGTAGGGACCTCAATGTCATGTAAAATTTGGTACCAATGTACAAATATGGCTAGTGTAGTTAAACAGGTGTGACTGTATTAAGGACATTCAACATCCTTTAGCCTGATAAGAATGGTTACTCTTTTAAGATGCTGTGCTCTCTGTTTGGAGGAACAAAGAAACCTAAATGATATGAAAGTATGTGGGGACCCACTTCAAAAATGGCTCGAGAGGATGATGGGTCGCTGTTGCACCAATTGTTCTTCCTCCACACATCCAACTTTGGTTTTTCACCTGTTACCATGTAGCCATTTTTTCCCCTTTTGGTTTGGCCATGTGGATGTCTGGAGGGTAATCTGTGCTTTGCCTTGGCTTTCTGCTCCATGTTTTTATCTTGGATGTTTGAGATGTCTCTGCCTCCCCGGTCCTACCGTCCCATCCCCCCTTGTCTGTCTGTCTGTCTTTCATGTCTCGTCCATAACATTTTGGTTTTCACACTTTTTAAAATATTCATTCTACCCTCCCCCTTCCCCTTCTTCCCTTCTCTCCCTCCTTTTTTAATGCTTGTGATGTCTGCATTGGCCTGCTATGGTGTGACCAATCATCCGCTCCGAAATTTACACGCTATCCAAACACAATCTGCCCACACAAAAATGCTGCATCATGATTGGCTGCTCCCTACGACGACGGCCCCGTCCTCTGCTCCACCTGTGTGCCCGCCCATTGGTCTGCTCCGCTCTGCCCCGCCCTGTCCTGCCCTGCCCTGCCCTGATTGGTGGCTACTTCCGCGTGCCTTCTCTGTGATTGGCTGTGCTCGTGGCGAACGGTGTAGTTCACCAAAATATGGGCTTCTTGCTGACAGGTACCACTTCTGTGAGAAGTGTTTCAACGAAATCCAGGGCGAGAGCGTTTCCCTGGGAGACGACCCCTCTCAACCTCAGACGTGAGTACCCAATCTCCAACTTTTCTCATTCTCATGTGTTCATTGTGTTTAGCAGCAAATTTGTTATCTCTGTTAAGCATTGTACATGTTTAAATGTGTAATGTATCTATTTGAAATGTGGTGCATGTCCATGTTCGAGAGGAAAGTGCCCTCTGTGATGCAGCACCACCTGCTGGTCCTCAAGTGAGGCTGTAATGCCGTCGTCCAGTCTGGCATGTTTAACTTTGTTAACCCACACGGCTGGGCCTCTGCCTCTGTCCTCCGCCTCCCCCTCTCTCTCCTGTCCACAGGTCCATCAACAAAGATCAGTTTCAGAGGAAGAAGAATGACACATTGGACCCAGAATTGTACGTTTTACATATTTATTGATCATGTTATTTGATTTCTCATTTAAGCCAGCTTGTTAATAGTGGATAAAACACTAGAGTGGAAACTGCTTAGTTTTGGTAGTTGCCCTTCTATAACGCATCTTTCTCCCTCTCTCTCTCCCCTCAGACTTGTTGAATGTACTGACTGTGGTCGTAAAATGCACCAGATCTGCATTTTGCACAATGAGACAATTTGGCCAGCTGGGTGAGTTGTATAAAGTTTGTTAGAGTTTGTTTCTAAAGTAAAACGATGTAAAGCAACTCTTGGATAACTGTGATGTGTTTTTGTTGATTTTTATATTTCGTGTTCATGTGTCTCTTTCAAACAGCTTTGTGTGTGATGGCTGCCTCAAGAAATGTAATAAGACGAGAAAAGAAAACAAGTATGCAGCTAAAAGTAAGTGACGTACAGTAGCTAAAAACCAGGGATGGGGCATAAAACCGCAAGAATAGTGAATTGGAGCTAAAAATGCATGTGTCTATCATGACCAACTGGATTTGTTTCTCTCCACCCGCAGGACTGCCCCAGACTAAGCTGGGCTGTTTCCTTGAGACGCGGGTCAACGACTACCTGAGGCGGCACAACCACCGGGAGGCAGCACCCCAAGCCGGCGAGGTCACCATCCGCGTGGTCCATGTCTCAGACAAGGTGGTGGAGGTTAAACCTGGCATGAAGGCCAGGTGAGGCTCCCTTGCTGATGAATTCAGTATTTGTTTGGGTCCTGAATGTTCTCTATAGTAATTTAACACTGCAATTTGCAAATACTCTTTTATACACACTATTGGGGTGTTCTTGTTTAGGTCAACATGCTACTGTTTTTTTAAGTTTCATCATCATCATCATCATCTTTATTTGTAGAAGGTCCATAGACAAACATCTTATAAAAACACAACTAGATAGTACAACACAACACTTATAGAAGACAGTCATACCAATGCTTCCATAGAAGAGACTGGTAGCGCAGAGCACTGACTTTCGGATTTTACAATGTTATTATCAGGCTGCTGGGTGAGCTATCCACACGACACATAAACTTATACATTAAGTGTCTCATTAGTCCTTGAAATGACCACATGTGTGCATTGCAAAACATCTCACTAGCACTGCTGGACCTGGGTTTCTTTAGCAGGATCCTTAGCGAGTCGTTATAAGCAACCTTAAGTTTCTGCATGCTGGATTTATTCCATTTACACCATACACCATTTATTCCATTCTTTATATGTTTTGGTATTAATGCTTTCGCACAGCCTTTTGGCTTGGTATAGTCAGACATGTGCAACTTTGCCATTTTGTAAATATATTTTAGCTGTTTCAGAGCATCCCAGTCTCACCCTTTTTCGTGGTGTGTGTGTGTGTGTGTGTGTGTGTGTGTATATGTGCATTTGTGAGTTGAGGTGCCTCTGAGGGTCGTTCTGTGTACATGAATCGGTTTTGAAAACTGCAGCAGTAAAGTTTTTGTACAGTTCAATACGGACATGTACGAGTGGTACTGCAGTCATTAGGATTAATACTAATAAAATAGACTGTCATATTATATGTTGGAATGGTGGAAGTGTGTATTTATTTATTTTTACATTCATTATATTAAGTATGGTGGGCGGCGACAGTCTTGTTGATGTATGGGAAACGATTATGATTATAGGCATAATCTTGGTATTGCCAAATTGGTCAAAAATAGCTAAATTGATTGACTTGATAAAATGGTAAAATTGCTTAAAAATAAATTGAATATCAAATTAGATGGCATCACTATATAGATATTGGGTAAATACATTTTTCCTCTGTGTGGGTGAAACTGGACAGTGGTGTCAATGTGTATCTAAGTTAATAGACAATGATGATGCCATCATAACACTATTCATTACTTCGCTCTGCTCTAACCTGAACCATTGGGCCAACCGAGCCAATTCAATAAACCCGAATTGTCGCCTAATCCAGGATCCCCTGTATTTAGTGCCCGCCCAATAGAATACTAACTATGCTTGAAATAACAAGTAGAATATATGGTTTGCATTGATGCTGTATAACAAAAGGTTATGGACATGGCTGCAATTTAATTGCAGTGTATATAGGGCAGCAAAAGCGTGCTAATCCAATATCTCTTGCTTAACCAAAATCTTTGTAGCTCATTGCACTTTTTCTGTTGCCCTGCACAGGTTTGTAGACAGTGGCGAGATGGCCGAGTCGTTCCCCTACAGGACCAAAGCTCTTTTTGCCTTTGAGGAGATTGATGGTGTGGACGTTTGCTTCTTTGGCATGCACGTGCAGGAGTACGGTTCTGACTGCCCGCCCCCTAACCAGAGGTCAGGAGCACTGTTTTAAATATCACATGCTTTGTATAAATATCAAATGGACATATTTTCCCCAAGAGTATACGTTATTTTGTGATGCATAACACTTTCTCAAAATTGATATGACCTGGCCTTTTTTAGTTATCTTTTCTCTCCTTTTTACTTTGTAGGCGGGTGTATATCTCCTACCTGGACAGCGTGCACTTTTTCCAGCCTCGTCACCTGAGAACAGGGGTATACCACGAAATTCTCATCGGGTATCTGGAATATGTCAGAAGGCTTGGGTAAGGACAGTATCCGTAACCATCTGAACCTAAGGCAAAAAAAACCCAGACCTTTTCCACTGCTACACAGGCTTTATCTGTCTGCCATTGCATTATACCCTTTGATTTTCACCCTCTAATTGTGTTCACTCAGGTTCACAACAGGACACATTTGGGCATGTCCCCCCAGTGAGGGTGATGACTACATCTTCCATTGTCACCCTATGGACCAGAAGATCCCAAAGCCTAAGCGGCTGCAGGAGTGGTACAAAAAGATGCTGGACAAAGCTGTTGCCGAGCGCATTGTGCACGACTACAAGGTAAGTCTCATGAAGTGGCATTGTGGAGTCCGTTAGAACTCCAGTGTTAATCCACTCACTGATGGCTATGCTTTGTTCTTTGTGCAGGACATCTTCAAGCAGGCCACTGAAGACCGTCTGACCAGTGCCAAGGAGCTGCCCTACTTCGAGGGGGATTTCTGGCCCAATGTACTCGAGGAAAGCATCAAGGAGCTGGAACAGGAGGAGGAGGAGAGGAAGAGAGAAGAAAACAGCACCTCCAGCGAGAGCATTGATGTGAGTTAGACACATGGATTGAGTCTTTTGGGTTTTCAAAAAGCAAGATAAAGGACATTAATTAGTTTCTCTATTAAATACCATCCAGTCTCATAACCAGGGCTTCTTTCCTAAAAGTTGTGTTGAGTATACTGCTTCTTTCTTGGGTAGTTGGAGTAACAGATTTACCTGTAGATTGTGTCTCATTGTGTGACGATCACTTGTATTTGTTAAAGAAATGTGGCGTCTCTCTTTTCCAGGCTACGAAAGGGGACAGCAAGAATGCCAAGAAAAAGAACAGCAAGAAGACAAGCAAGAATAAGAGCAGCCTGAGCAGAGCCAACAAGAAGAAGCCAGGCATGCCCAATGTGTCTAACGACCTCTCCCAGAAGCTGTATGCAACCATGGAGAAGCACAAAGAGGTAAAGTGTTGCCTGACCTATGTCTTTAATCCAGATAAATGGCCTCAGATATCTGTGACACTCATTTTCATCATTTTCTTGCAAGTCTGTTTGCACTTGCATTCCATATTTATAGATTCTAATTTAACAGTGCTAACACTGTGATTGCCAGGATTGTATTATGAGCAGAATGTCCTATAATTGTACTTGTATATTTGTTCTGACACAATATGCTGCTAGAGAACACCAAACCCATACTGTCTGTATTTTACCATATACTCCAATGCTTTGTTAAATAATTGAACAAATTGCAATCTGTGCAGAAGAATATCCTCAAATGTAATTTCTCTGTGGCAAAGTACAGCAGTAACTGCTTCTTTTTGTGTGGATAGAAGCGTGCGTCTTACACTCATGCTGACTCTCAACCCACTAACTTTTCCAAAAAGGTATTCTTCGTGATCCGACTGATCGCTGGCCCCACCGCCAACTCCCTGCCGCCCATCAGCGACCCGGACCCCCTGATGGCATGCGACCTGATGGACGGACGCGATGCCTTCCTGACGCTGGCGCGCGACAAACACCTGGAGTTCTCCTCCATGCGGCGCTCCAAGTGGAGCTCCATGTGCATGCTAGTGGAGCTGCACAACCAGAGCCAGGACCGCTTCGTCTACACCTGCAACGAGTGCAAGCACCACGTGGAGACACGCTTCCACTGCACCGTCTGTGAGGTAGGAGGGTGGGTGACTGGGTGGCGGGAACTTTTGTGGAAACAATGGGAAGGATGGAGCAAGTTTGGAAATGACCACTTTGCCAGAAGGATATGGCTCTTTTACAGAGATTGTGTACCTTGAAAATGTTTTGGGTAAACTTTGGATAAAAATAGTTCCTAATGGCAAACTTGAAGGTTGGATATTATTCAGTATTGTCAGAGGGTGGCGTTTGTCAGGCATTTTCTCATTTACTAATGTGTGTTTGTTTTGTAGGACTACGACCTCTGTGGGAAATGCTACAACATCAAGGGCCACGAGCACAAAATGGACAAGCTTGGGTTGGGCCTGGATGACGAGAGCAACAACCAGGCGGCTGCCTCTACCCAGAACCCCAGCGATTCGCGCCGCCTGAGCATCCAGCGCTGCATCCAGTCGCTGGTGCACGCCTGCCAGTGCCGCAACGCCAACTGCTCGCTGCCGTCGTGCCAGAAGATGAAGCGTGTTGTGCAGCACACCAAGGGCTGCAAGCGCAAGACCAACGGCGGCTGCCCCATCTGCAAGCAGCTCATCGCCCTCTGCTGCTATCACGCCAAGCACTGCCAGGAGGCCAAGTGCCCCGTGCCCTTCTGCCTGAACATCAAGCACAAGCTGCGGCAGCAGCAGCTGCAACACAGGCTCCAGCAGGCGCAGATGCTGCGCAGGCGCATGGCCACCATGCAGAGAGCAGGGCAGCCCTGCCCTGGTGGCCCGCCCGGAGGACTCCCTTCCCCAGGGAACAACGGCACCACAGGGCCCAGCACGCCCACGTCCGTTGGCACCCAGCCACCCACTCCTCAGACCCCCACGCAGACCGGGATCCCAGCCATGCCCCAACCTGGGGTGGGTGGAAACCCTGGAGGGCCCCCCGGTGGACAGCCACAGCAACAGCAGGCGATGGCGCAGCAAGGCGGGATGCCCCAGCACCCAATGCACCATCAGTTCCAGCAGATGCCCGGTGCCAGCATGATGAATTCCCCACAGCAGCAGATGGCCATGCAGCAGCAGCAGCAGCAGGTGCCCCAGATGCCGCACCCGAACAGCATGGCTCCCTATGGGCCAAGGGCCCCTGGATCATCTCCTCGAGCTCAGACCCAGGGCAAACCTGGACTCGGCCCGGCCACCCCACCACAGCCTCAGCAGCAAACCCCTCCGCACCCGCCCAATGCTGGCCAGTCCCCCATGTCTCAGCAGCCATCGCAACAGCAGCAGCAACAGGCTCCCTCGGGGCCGCCTCCAGCTGCCGTGGAGATCGCTATGAAGATCCAGCAGGTGGCTGACGCCCAGAGGAAGATGGCTCAAGCTCAGATCCTGCAGAGGCAAGCCTCCCAGGGCAACATGATGCCCCCGCATCCACATCACCCTCAACAGGCCCCTGGTCAGATGGGGATGCCCCACCCTGGTGTGGGCATGGTGGGGGCTCAGGGCATGCCCCCCCAGGCAGCTGCAGCCAGGGCTCACCTAGAGCAGCAACAGCAGCAGCAGGTACCGCCTGGTATGATGGTGGGCACCGGCCCCATGCAGCAGCAGCCAGGCCAGACCATGCAGCCCAACCCACAGGGCCAGATGCCACCACAGGTCCCCATCCAGCCCAGGGGGGCTCCTCAGCTGCAGCCTCCCCAGCAGCAGTGGGCCGGCCAGGGCATGCCACCCCAACAGAGGCCGGGCATGATGAACCAGATGGCACAACCAGGAATGGTGGCTGCTCAGCAACAACAACAGATGCAGCAGCAGCAGCAGCAGCAGCAGCAACAACAACAACAACAACAACAACAACAACAACAGCAGCAGCAACAGCAGCAGCAGCAGCAGCAGATGGCCGGACGCAACCCCTTGATGAACATGCAGGGTGGCGCAAGTGGTAGCGCGGGTGCTGGGAGCTTCCCACAGGGGGCGCTGCAGGACCTCCTCCGGACCTTGCGCTCCCCCAGCTCCCCTCTTCAGCAGCAGCAGGTGCTCAACATCCTGCGCTCCAACCCCCAGCTCATGGCCGCCTTCATCAAGCAGAGGGTCTACAAGTACAAAGGCGGTGCTGGCGGGCCGGCCCCTGGTGGCCAGCCAGGGGCAGGACCCCAGGTCGTACCTGGAGCCTTGGGTGGACAACCGGGTACCGTTGGCGCCGGGGCTCCCCAAGGTGGCATGCACTTGGGCCAAGGAGTGGCCATGCAGTCGATAGCTCAGATGCAGCAGCAGCAGCAGCAGTTGCAACAGCAGCAGCAGCAGCAACAACAACAGCGCCCCATGTTACCGCAGCAAGTGGCAGCCTTACAGCAGCAGCAGCAGCAGCAACAACAACAACAACAACAGCAGCAGCAAGGGGGCATGCCAGGCCAGGGACCTTCAATGGCCAACATGGCAAACAACCCACAGTTCAGAGAGCTCCTACTGAGGAGGCACTTGCAGCAGCAGCAGCAACAACAGCAGCAGCAGCAAGCAGCCCAGCAGCAGCAGATGGCAAACCACGCTCAGTTCCAGCAACCCCAGCCACCCCAGCAGCAGCCCCCACAGGGCTACATGGGACAGCCAGGAAACATGCAGATGCCCCCTGGTGGCCAGCAGCTTCCTCCTGGCGCTCAGCAGCAGCAACAGGCGGCCACAGCAGCCTTGCAGCAAAGGCTCCAAATGCAGCAGCAGCAGCAGAATGCCATGCTGCAGGGGGCTGATGGTGGCTCAGCTGGTGGAGGCGGCCCACAGCAGCCTCCCCAGCAGCCAGGGGCCCAGAGCAACGTGCAGACGCAAGCCCTCCTCCAGCAGGCCCTGCAACAGCGGCTCCTGCAGCAGCAGCACCTGACTGGAGGTTCACCTGCCCAGCACAGCAATCCTATGAGCCCGCAGCAGCAGCAGCAAATGTCCCAGTCGCCTCACCTACAAGGGCAACAGCTCACCACGTCGCTTAGCAACCAGGTGCGCTCGCCACAGCCGTCGCCGCGGCCACACTCGCAGCCACCACACTCCAGTCCCTCTCCACGCATGCAGCCTCAGCCCTCGCCGCACCACATCTCGCCCCAGACCCAGACCGGCTCGCCGCACCCCTCCCACCTGACCCAGCACCACCCAGGGATGGTGGTGCCACCCCAACAGAACCCGCAGCAACAGCAGCAGAACCCCATGGATGGCGGCCCGTTTGGGCCAGACCAGAACGCAATGCTGTCGCAGCTGAGCAGCATGGGGGGGCTGCATGGGCCGGGGGGTGCAGACATGCTGTCAGGAAATAATCAGGACCTCAATGCCAATATGAATCACAACTCCTTAGACATCATGTAGCAATGAGGGGCTCCCAGAACACCCTTCACAAGGGGAGTGGACAGTGTTAGAATTTCTTTTGTTATTTTGTTTTTTTAATCAGTACAAAGATTTATTTAATGTTTTCAATATAAACACAATGAACTGACCTTCCTATGGGAGATGCTACAATAAATCATAATGTCAAATGAATGAATAAAATAAATGAATGGTAAGTTATTGCTGTTAATATATATATATTTTTTCTTTTGCCAATTGTGTACAAAGAGGGGAATTTTTCCTCCCTCAAAGAAAATCACAGGTAATATTTTTGGGGGTTGGGTGGAGAGGAGTATTTGCCTTTTTTAGGAGATATTTTTAAGATTTTAAAAAGTGGTGAAATATTAAAGAGCAAGTGATTTAATGCAATGGACTTTTTATTGTTTTTTTTTTTTTTGTTTGTTTTGTTTTTCCCTCCGTCAACCAGTCTCTGTTTTCAGTTTTACAGAGTGATGTGGAGTATTATTATTGTTATTGTTATTAATATTATGAAATCCAAACATCATGCATATCTTCCTTGTAAAGTTATGGTTTGCTTTATTTATTTGAGTTTTCAAACGGTTTGTTATGTACCCTGAGACTGCTACAATTCACAAAGAATATATTTTTGTTAATGACTGTTGAAATGGGCAGATGCAGGTTAGCTCCTCTGCCCAAGATGATGTCGTTGGGTGGGGATTTTTAATGGGATTATGTATTACAGTGTTTGGGTTTGGGGCGGTGGGTCCTGGATTGGGTGAGTGTGCTTTAATTGGCCAATGGATCTTACTTTCAAGCCACTTTTGAAATGCCTAACCATTGGACACCAATCACCCCACCAAGGGGAACAGCACCCCCTCCCCAAACTCCCCATACACACTCACACACCCTCTAGTGTGTGAGTGTGTGTGTGTGTGTGTGTGTGCGCTCTCCTTTATTTATGAATGACTTACCCAGGAAGTGAAGGCGGTTCTGCACAAGGATGTGTGCTGGAATAGTGTGTTCTACGAGCGTGAGTGTGTGTGTTTGTGTGTGCACTCATATAGAGGTGGGGGTAACTGTCCTTTCACGGTGGGTTGGAGGGGGTGCTTCTCATGAACTGCATACGAATAGATAAATGAGAGGAAGGGGAACATTATGCCCCGCTCTCTGTCTCGTGCTCCCTCCTTGGACTTCAGGCCTGGTGCCAACCAGACCCCCACCACATCCCTTCCTCCTGCAAGTCCCACCTCCGTGCCCCCACCACCTCTCGCCATCTCCTTACACCTCTCCCCAGTATAGCTGTTTACTCTGAACAGCAACGGGGGTTAATTTAATATTTTTTACTGTACAAAGAAAACACAAGCTGTGGACTCAAATACTGTTTTTTGTAATAAAATTTAAAATAATGACAAAATGATTGTCTTTGATCCTACCTACCTACCTTGACTGAAATATCAGAATGAGTATGAGTGGAAAATCTTTTATTAGAATTCTATATCATTTCTTTCCATGACAACAGTGACCCCTAGGGCTAACTGTAGGAACTACTGTCAACTGTGATCACATCATGTCTCCTACCTCTCAGGCCTACAGCCCTCATGTTGATGCCAAAGGTGTGATCCCTATAAATGTGAACTTGATTTCCCTGTACTTGAGTTGATATCCATATTCCTGTGTAACATTTACCGCAAGGAATGCATTATGAAGAATGTAAATTAGATTTGTGTTGGAGTAGAGGAAAAACTCACAATTTTTACCTTTTTTATTGGCAATAAAAAATGCATTGTTACTGGTATTATAAACTACACCAAAACCAGCAAGCAAACATTCAAGTACAGTCTGTCACTCTGTATTTTTATTTATTTTTTTCTAACCGTATGACTGATAATTTAGGTGTATTTTTTGACATGCGATAAATACAACATAAACAGGATTTAACTGGGAACACATCCTAGTGCTACTACAGCATCTGCGCTAGCAGTGTAGTGTAAGTCGACACCTTCCTCGTAAAAAATGCACAGGCTTTACAACAGAGTAAAGGGAGATGTGCAGCCACAAAACAAAAATAGAGCCAGGTAACCTTTTTCAGCGTGACAGGCCAAGGAGCCAACACCACAGCCAACATGATTGTGCACTGCATTTGTCATACATACACTTGCAGCTGATAGTCACACACAAAAGAACAAAGCTTCCTGTAATGTATCTCAACTTCATAATGCAGTGCTTTTTTTAAGCTTGTTCTGTAAACGGGCAACAGCAATGAAATGAGCTGAAAGCCGTTTTGTTGCAGTGATTTTCACTGGAAGCAATACCGCGGAAAAAGGTAGTACTACTTTGCAAAAAACACGGAACAAACCACTAGCTTTTGTACAAGGAAAGTTGGAATTATTACGCGGAAAGTGACATTCGTGAGTTCCTTCAACAACTGTCCCGAGTCTCCGCCTCTTCCATCTCGCAGAGTCTTTTATCTGTTCCTTCATTTGACCCCCTCGACCCCTTGTCACTTCATCCCACAACCCTTAAAGAAACCCTCAGCTGTTAGTGCCTCTTTGAACGTCACTGTCAAGGAATTAATGGTCACGTCTGTCACTATGACTTTGCCTGTCCGTGAAGTGCTGTTGCTGGACCCTGACCCCTTCTTACCAATGGAAATGTCTCGCTTGGACACCACGACCAATTCGCACTCAGCCTCGGCGGCTTTGACACAAGAGGCTGTAGAACTATCTACCCGTGGTGTGCAGACGTCTGCCACCCTGTCTGGGGAAACTCGTGTGCCTGCCTCACACGTGTTGAGAGTGGTGGTGTTGGTGGAAATGCTCTGTAATTCGTCAATCATCATCACATCCTGTGCTCCCTTCGATACAGGGTTGCTTTCTATACTGTCGGGGTTTGCACCCTGATTGATGCCATCACTCAGAGTCCTGGTTACGTTACTCAGGCCCGTCTCAGCCATAGAGGTGTTGGCCTCCACAGGCTCATCTCCTGGCCTGCCACATGGGCTGCAGTCCCCCGTCGTCTCAGTCACCGTTGCCATATCCTGCTCTGCTGAGGAACAGTAGCCATCTGAAAACTGTGGTCCTGAGAGAGATGGACAAAAGGAAGGATTAGGACTGACGTCAAGCACTCCTCTCCCAGTCATGTGCCAGCAACAACCAGCATTAACCAACCAAGCGGCTGTTGAATTATGCGAGTTATATGGGGTGTTCCAAATATAAGGAACATTTTCAGTATTCACTAACTAAATAACTAGTAGACCCACAGCAAAACCTGGAGTCATGCCAGAATCAAAATCAGGTGTTATTGGCCAAGTATATTTATACAAGGAATTTGCCTAGGTACAGTAGTAAGTACATTGTGCTTGTTGGTATTGATTGTTGACTTTCATTCCCCGTTCAGAGGCTTTATGCAATCGGTCTTAGTTCAATTTAGGCGAGGTTACTTTGTCACGATTAAAATTCGTCAGCATGGAACACCAGTGTCATGCCATACCACAACGTACCGCTGGGAATATCCTTGTCCTTATCCGTTTTGTTGATGTAGTTCTCAAGTGTTATCTCTCGCCTTTCTGATTGTTCTGTCGCATGGTCCCCCTGGTCTTCTTCCTCTTCCCTTGAGTGGTTGTCTTCTTCCATGGGGTCATCTGTGTGATATGGTGCCCTCTCTAGACGTGGGGGCGGCAGGTCGCGCACCAGAGTTCTGGCCACCACTTGCTTGCTCCGGCGCTTCTCCAGGCGGCGGAGGACGCGGGCCCTTTCCCCTGCTCTGCATGACCGGACCCCGGGCTCCAGATCTGATCCCATGGAGCGTGTGAGCGAGAGGCGGAGACGAGGGGGTGGCTTCTCAGGTACCTTGTGGGCGCTGCGAAGGTCCATCGGGTACATGTTCTAAATAGCACACAGGATGTCACATGAAGTTCTCATAAATCCTTACAGCTGTACACTGTACACATTTTACAAAGGCTGCTGCTGTATTACAGGTTAAATTTCTTATTTGCTTGTTTCCATGGAGAATTTAGATTCAGATTGTAACATGAGAAGCTATTTCAAACAGGGACAGCAACAATATGGTGCACATGTACTTCCATAGGCCTTTGTGTGTGTGTGTGTGTGTGTGTGTGTGCGTGTGTGCGTGCGTGGGTGTGTGTGTGATTGAAAGGGAAAGCTGTGTTAATGGGGAAAAACCTACCAGGGCTTTCTGGGGTTGTGACCCAATGCAGATTCCAACTTGTCATTACAAGTGGGTCAAGCACCCCTGTACTGTCATAACATCCATTTGCTCAACACACTCTGCCTAGCACTCCTGATGTGAATAGTGGGGTTGTAAAAGCACTAGATGCAGGTTTCTTATAGACTCACTGTAGCCGGAACTTTATCATATGAAAATGGTGCGGTAGCGCCACGTACCCTGAGGACTAGCTGACGTGGTCGAAGGCCCTTTCTCCTGTAAGCCAAGGCTCTGTCCTTCTCCTCCCTGGAGAGAAACACACACACACATTACAGTGTTCAGTATCATCCTTCATCGAACCCATCCTTTCTGGCCTGGCATTCGTCTCTTTTAAAATTACTCACTTTTCCTCGTACTCCAGAACCAGGCGCGGGTCCAGTATGTGGTCCTCAGGTTCCCATGTGCTGTACCTGCTCAACAGACCCAAACACCACACCACAGGATGAGTATTTATCTGTCTCCCTGCCTACACACTTTCTCCATACAATCCAGAGGCATTGAGCAGTACTCCCTGACAGTATCGTTGTGACTCATCCGATGAGTCAACTGGTGTATGAAGTCTGGTGTGTGATTGGACGACACTTTCTGTAACTAAGAGCCTAGGTGACATCAGTCTGTCTTAGCAGTGCAATGCCAGGAACATGCACTGATATTGATGGAGCTATTAGTATTTACTGCAAATGCTTTCTGTTGATAGTTTCCTGTATGGGTAAATGAGGATTCATTTTTTATTTAATTATTTGGGAGGTAGCCTGTAGTCAAAGGATCTTTCAAGAAGGCACATGTTGTGCCTTTAGGTGAAGGCCTACCCATAAAACTTAAATGTGATTAAAGTAAATTCAAATGTAGAACAGTGTGGGCTAGGGTGCAATGCTTACTTTTGAGGCCAACCTTGCCACTTCAGTAGATATTCCACGTTTCCCTGCAAAAAGGATGAGAAAACACATTTCTTACATGATATTCAGTTTAAAAGGTTATGCAAGATATTACAAACAGCGGTCCACGCGTTTTACAGAAGAGATGTCTACCCCTTTAAACTGCCAGTTGGGGGCGGGGGTCTTAGGGGGTGTGTATTTTGAAATGGAGATTATAGAAGGTGACGTCAACGTCGTGATCGCCACTGTTATGGTGACGTGTGCGCATATGGGTTCGCTCGCGAGTTCAATAAAAAGGAGTTTCTAGAAAATTTTAAGGGATGGAATAGGTGGGGCCATGGTAACATGTAAACAACTCGAATTGCGCAACGCGCTTCACCGAGAAACCACGGTGCCCCCCGCCCTCCCCTCTACGCACACACCCCCGCAGAGATTCGAGTCTAGAGTCACTAGAACATCGCGTGCACATGAAATGCTATCAATGCATTTGACGATTCACCTACACTGTAATTCATTTAGCCAACTCGGTCATAACGTTTTAAAATACTTTTGCACTATAGCCTACCTAATTTATTCACAGACAACCCTCATTTCCCTAATCATTGTTACTGTGGGGTAGGATAATACGCAATGTCATTATTTAATCTTATGCATTAAACAGTATCATTGATCTAACCTTGTGTTTGATCGGGCAGGATAGACCGCTGCTTCACGAGGACTGCCCATACCCGAATATCCCTTTCAGTTCCTCGGTACAAGTAAATAAACTGCGTAGCCACCAAACATTGGCTGAGCGCAGAGAGGCGCAGCTATACCCCGACAACCCATACGTTCAGCGATGGCAACGACACACGCGTTACACACACCCCCTGGCCTACAAACGCTGCAGCTCCGGTCAAGAGTGTTACAAAACATACCATTCCACTGTACACATAATGCTAACTTCATAGCACACTGTTTCTATAAGCGTTTGCCGTTAGTTGGTTAAAAGTATAAAGTTCAAGTTGTTCTAAGTGACAGCTAGGAAGTATGACCCAAAAACGCTCACGTGCAAGCATGACAAAATATCAATGCATAAACTTGAAATCCCCTTTGGCACGGTGATGTGCAACTCTATAGGCTAAGTCCAATTTTTAATTAGTAACGGAAAAGGGCCGATAAATATCTTATGTTGGTGTGAGTAATAATAATTATGTGACCTTACCTTTCTAACTCTCTTCTTGGTGATAGATTCAACGGCAAACACTTGTTCGCCAAGTGATGACAGCTCCATCGCCACTATCTGAGCTTCCCGCACGCTATAGGAAGGACGCAAGTACTACTGCCTCCCTCTGTTCCTTTCTACAAAATATGTAAATGGCGAAAGTCGTGCAACCCTTTTCGAAATTAGCCACGTTTGATCTTCTGGGCACCTATGTTTACTGTAATAAACAGCGTACCTGTGTTTCTGTTCTTTTCTAGATGTTTCTAGCTATTCTCGCCTCTGTTTGTGAGTTTTCAAATCTGCGACACATCTCCACTGCCTGGCGCGTGCTTGCCAAGGATAGTGCACGGCACGTTCTGATCGCGCGCTCAATGTCCCCCTCTATTTGTCGAGCCCTGGCGGCCGTACGGGTCCGCGCAAGGAGAAGTATTCAAGTATGCGGGCTACGAAGTCACGGTCATTCTGTCTAGTGTAGCCTACATTTTCTCTGTTCTGCTCATCAGTGTTAGTAGCAGCAAGCACGGAAATTAAAATAATGAGATAACTTGTCTTATCGTCAAGGCTGTTGTCAGTCTGAAATATACTGATGCTAGGCCTATCTACTGGGCAACTTAAGCAGTTTTAAATCCTCAAAAATATTTATAATATTTGTATGAGCAAGGGGTGATAAAACGATAGACTGATCTCAAAACATCAGCCAAATCACTAACATATCTTTCCCTTATTTTTTCTATAGCCTTCTTTCTATATGTTTTCATAAATATCCAAAAATGATACGACTGGAATGAAGTGTCATTAATTATCCTTCTTTAAAAAAACAAAAAACAAAAAAAAAAAACTCAATTACCAAATTCACATAGTGTCCACAATGTAAATCGCTTTCTGTAAAATAAACACTGTTTAAAGTAACAGGAAGAACAGCCCTTTCCAGCGCGCGTGATCTCACTTACGGGAATGTTGAATGACTCATCACGGCAGTTCAACCCCCATTCCATGGGGGTCCTGGTAATAACAATCTTTTTATGAGCACAAGGTTATGTTTGCGTTAATGTATGCTTTCCTACTCGCAGCCAGTGTATTCATTTGTCATAGTCCTCCTAATCAGATAGCCATTTGGCTATGCGTCATCCTAAAGAGTAAATTCAAGGATTAAAAAAGTAGAATTTCATGTTCAACCATTTTACAGTAAAAAAGTACAAAAAAAGCAACCACAAACTGTATGCTGGTAATTTCAAGACTGATTGGACACAGGGGCGTATAGTATGGGTGGAATGTAAGGGGACTGAGTTACCAGGGTCCCAAGTTGGGAAGGGCCCTTCAATGAGTCTAGAAACTTATTTTCATTTAAACATGAATATAATTTAAAGATGGCATGGGCACAGCTTCGGGCTCAGAATTTGGTGCTAAGCCCCTGATTGGGCAGTTTGTATGGAGATGCTTCCATAATATGAATATATATTACAGTATGGAATATTCTTGTAGGTTAGCACTTTTACATTTTATTTTTGCGATAATATTCCTCTATTGAGAAGGCTAATGTAAATGGACAGTACAGTATTTGACCTGTTCACTCCAGCCTGTTTGATAAAACTGTCCTTATATAGTCAATATACTGCTGGATCATGTATTCTACCTACTCCTGCCTCCTCTTTTTTCATCTTAACAAAAATGAGTTTCTTTATATCTTCTTATTGTGGGTGTCACAAGCATAGAGTGTCAGACTACACAGTTACATAAAGTTCAGAGCTCTTCTCCTGAGTCAGCTCCTGGTTATTTCTAAGCAACAACATTTTTATATTTCATTGAAATAATTGATTGTTCAGTGAAATCGCTTGAAATTATATCTAAATCTAGTTTATTGCCATTCATTTCCATAAAAGGCACGCAGCACCATGGTCTAGTTTGATTAAATGATTGACTGGAACTAAAAGTGCCACTGTCAAACTCAGAGATGACCTAGAGAAAGGTAAAGCTCATTTGTTAAACCCACAGAAAAGTGGAAAATGGTGGTGATGGAAAATGCATCAAATTATGATGTATTCCTTCAATTCTCAGAAACTCCCATAAAAAATCAAATGGGAAATTTCCATTGACAGTCTTGGAAATTTACTGGAAATTTACCATTTCTGCCTCTTCATAACCAAACCTCTACATGTACCTGCACGGCTTAATGCGTCCTGACAAAGCCAACACCTCATTGTGCTTTGTCATTTTTGACCTTCCACATAGACAATGGCTACAGCAACCCAATAGCATAATCAAAAACCCTTCATACCTCAGTTTATGGATTATTTGCCCTGTTTGCCTATTTTATGTGCTATTTCATAGGGCAATACATGTCAGCCTAGCAGCTGTCAGACAGAAAGCCGCAGAACAAAGTTGTATGGGTGTTGTTTCTAAACACACAACAAGTGATAAACCGAGAACTGAGAACAAAAGTTGTTAAGTTATGATTAGGGAATCATCTAAACTGTGTCACTGTTTATACTTCACTGCTCATTGATTGAAGGAACAGAAAGTTAGAATTGAAAGTGAAAGTGGATATTCCAGTGTTCAAACTGAAACAAACTCTGTGGATAAAACGAATGAGAAGAGTGCGAAAGGCTAGCGTCACAGATGTGACTCATTTTGGCTCTCCATTCACTGCACCTCAGCCTGTCAGCCAAGTTTCAGTTCCAGCATAACAAAAGGCCATGTCTGATGTGATTGAGTGACTGCCTTGAAACAGCCTGACTGATAAGTTTAACCACATTTGGCTGCACAGTGGCGTGTTGTTAGAAGAAATTCAATGAAATGATCTGGAAAGCTCATCATTGTGCTGTTTTGAGTATCAGTGAAAACACATGGTCACTGGAATGGTTTTTATCCAATGATTGTATCAAGGACTCAAGGAAGTTTATTGCCACGTGCATAAAGTTAAAGTGTTAACAATGCAGAGAAATTAGATCGGTTGTCCATTTCTGCATAAAAGTGAGGTTGGAAGTGTGTATAAAGATGGGTGGGTGATATAAAGGTCATGGAGTGGAGAAAGCAAGGAATCAAGGGGAAAACTCCCTATCAAGTAATAAACTGGCTTGAGGAACCAACCCAACTGCAAGAGGTCAAGTAGGAAAAGATATAAAGGTGGGGCTTCTGTCCTCTAATGTGGTGGGTGGTGTACTGTGT
Source organism: Limnothrissa miodon (assembly GCA_017657215.1). Taxonomy (NCBI): domain Eukaryota; kingdom Metazoa; phylum Chordata; class Actinopteri; order Clupeiformes; family Clupeidae; genus Limnothrissa; species Limnothrissa miodon. The sequence continues at coordinate 1,342,800 of JAGFZM010000031.1, read as the reverse complement.
GTATGTGAATAGGGAGGGCATAATTTGGGATATGGTGGATGTGGAGAAGAGAAGAGACTTACTGGTAATGGTTGGGTGGGCAGTGCGCTCTGTGTATGTGGGGAGGAGTCTTACTGGTGATTGCAGTGATGGGAATGGTGGGGGGCTAGCTGGTGGTACAAAGATAAGGGGGAGAATGTGCTGTGTGTGGAATATTTTACCATGTGTGTTTAATTTACCATTTCAATATATTTGTACAGCAGTAGTATAGATTGTTGATTAAGAATGTGAAAAAAATGGAATAATGTGGAAATTTGTCTTGTACCCTTTCCCATACTGAAGTCTAGTTTAGTTGTTCCATGGAAGACTACCAGACCCAGCCCTCTTGCCTTGGAACTGGATAAAGGCACTCCTAGAACCTTTTGTTACCTTCGAACAATCCGTATATGCTTTTTTTCCCCCTGTGGTCACATAACCTTAAACCCTGAACCCTGTGTAGGAGGAGACATTATCAGTTATAGGAATCTCAAGAGTACCCTCACCAGAGTAGGAATAGAATATATTTTTAGCTACTATTTGTAGCTACTCTCATGACCAGTAGCTCTGCTGAACATGCTCATCACTTTTACATGACCGCAAATGAAATAGCATATCAAAATTGGAAAGCAGATGTGTCTACATGTAGACTATGGAAAGTTGCATTCTTCAAAATAGGAGAATAATGACATTTTTATTTGTATGAGATTGTTATTTAAGTCCTGAGATTGGAATCCACAATATTTAATAGAATGTCAAACTACAGTTACCTTGTTATTGTTGAATTTAGGTAGCTTAAAGGAGAAGTCCGGTGTAACTTGGACCTGGACTGTACTGGAAGATGTTACCGAGTACAAACATATATCCAATGCTCACCTCCGTTCACCCCCAGCATTCCGCATTAAACCGTTTTTAGCCGAAGCTTTCATTAACCTTACACTGCTAGCTATAGGGGCACAGCTTTGCCTATGCAGCTAAATCGCTATTTTTACACAATTAACAAGATTCAAAATTTTAGACTTCTGAGGGTCCTGACATTTAAAACGAGACAATGAGAACTTTGAAAGTGTACAGGTACTTTATTAACAAGAAAGTTTATAAAGACAGTACCTTCTCAGAATTTCCCGGTCGCCACCACCGTCGCCACCACTGTCGCCACAATCTCAAAATCGCCTATGGCAGCCAATGGGCTAGAACCGGCCCTGCACCAACCCTTTTGAGACTTTAACCTGTTTTATTATTATTATTATCATTATTATTATTATTATTAGTAGTAGTAGTAGTAGTATTTATGTAAAAAATACATTATTATATAATAAATCAATATACTTTTTTGGACCGCAACAGAAAAGGGACATGACAAAATTAAATTAAATTAAATTAAAATGCATTGAAAATACATAAAATAATAAAGATCAAGAATGTCAAGGGGAATGTGGGTACAATTAAATGACATGAAGTGAATGCATTATGTTGTAGTATCGGTATGTCAGAAGATGTAACAACAACAAGAAAAGACAAAGACAAACAGAAGGAAATAGAAAGTGAGGTAAAATAAAGAGAGAGAGAAAGGTGTCAGTGTCATAAGGAACATCAAAAGTGCCTACATGCGAAGAAAAGTGCCTAATGAGGAAGTGAAGAGAACCCCTATAACCCCGCCCCAAACACAGGTGTGCACAATAATCCTAATAGCCAACAAGGCCCAGCCTTGCCTATGCACTGACAGGCCAGGACCTTGTACAGCACTGAAGTCAACATGATGACCATGTTAATTAAAGACTGTACACATTACAAGACTGTCTCCACATCACCTATCCTATAGGTAATTGCAAGCAATACAATCTTTAATGCTTATAACCTAATGATAGTTTACTGAGCCCTGTGTTAGAAAAGCTGAGTTGATCTGATCATTTCATATTTCCAAAGGTCAGCATCTTTGAATGATGAGAGTTGGGCTATTTAAACAATTTAACATCTCCAATCAACTGTGAATATTTAACCTGCTTTGCAGTTCAGGATGATGGGAACTGTGGTGCTTCTCTGTGAACTTGTGAATGACATACTTATGCCATATGAACTGTGGCATTTTTGACCATATTGTTTTGTCCTGCCGTAGTTATTTATAAGTCTAACTTTTGAGGTTATATTGAAATTTCAGTTTCATTTTAATTAAAGATTACCTTTTGGTTTCATTTCTTTTATTTTTACTGGGAAAACCTCCCACCCATTGGCACTCTTTTGTTGCTTCTGTGGTGACCCTATTTGCTTGTGACTGACAGCTACAGGGGAGACAAGAGCGGCAAAACCAACCAACTACAGAATCAACTAAAATATCCATAATGTAAATGCAATTATGGTACATGTTGAAAATAATCAATTTGAAAAAATCTAAAAGTATTTTACTGTTGTAGGCTACTGTAGAAATGAAGTTTAGGTCTACCTGTTGTGTTGCTGTTTCCCGCTAGTGGGGCCAAATCAAGACTTTATGTGGACAGTTGGTAACAAATGGAAAAACATAATACTGAGACGTATGGAACATATAATGTTAAAATATTGGTGTGTCTACCAAAAAATGACTTTGAAGTGAATATTCGGAAAATGCATACAACAAGAGAGCAAGCAGGTACCACAATAACAGTGTTGGGACAGTGGTAGGGGGAAAGATGGTTTATTCAGACTATTCGGATAGCAAAAATAAGAATAAAAAAATGTTAATGCACAATACACAAACAACATCAATAATTTCAATTTTTAAACCTTTTAAAAAAGCATGTGACAATAAAATCTTTGAATCCTTGAAAAAGCACTCATGTAGGATTGAAATGTGGTAGCTTAGAACAATGTCATTGTTGTCAATTTTGTGAGTCAAGTTTTGGAGTAAATATATATTGTATATATGCAGCATTTGAATTTACATTTCATTCACTGCCATTAGGTAGATCTCGATTTGTATATTATGTCTTTGATGAGGGCACCAACTTGGTTTAGAGTAGACATTTCTGTACACCACTAGATGGCGCTGTGGTTACTAATCTTACCACCCACCTGGCCGAAGAAAAATATCACCAGATATCTCAGTACTGCCTGTGGGTAACCCCAGCAAATCCGCTAACACAGTCTAGCATTGCGACATTTACTGTTTGCGGTATATATATTTTTAAACCTATTTTGTATGCACCGAATTCTTCGTGATTTAGACTTGGAGAATAATTGTCAGGAATATTTTTTACAAAATAAGGATATAATCAGCTGACTAACTAGTTAGCTACTAGCTACCCAGCTACCAAGCTAGCTAACTAAGTTAGCTATTCAGCTGGCAAACCAAACATTCATAACGTGAGAACAGGGAAGCAAGGTTTATTAAAAATAATGGAGCAGCACAATACAACATATTCCGTCCAGCTTTACATATACGACCTATCTAGGGGGATGGCTCGTCAGCTAAGTCCTATCATGTTGGGTAAGTCAATCTCTTTTAACTTGCATTATTCCGGGCCTTTTAGACATCCATATTGCAAGCAACTGATTGAAAAGTCAACATGTTTACTGTCGGGATAACGCAATAGACATTTAAAGTGATTCATGTTTATATTTTTAAATATGGTAGAATAGGCCAGTGAATGTAATTTACTGTCCAGACAAAGACAAAGAGAGAGAGAGAACGCTGCAAGTCTGTGGCTTAGCCTTTGGCACAGTAGAATGTAGGTCGCTGTCTGCTGAATCTGGCGTTAATTCAACACATCTGTGACCTGACAAAGTCGACACGGCAAGAAACAGAAGATTAACTTGCCCACCAAATTAATTTCTGCACAGAAAAACAACTAATATTGTTATTTGTCCTTTTATTACTCAGGGAAACAACTTGATGGAATATGGTAAGAGGTTGTTTGTTTTGAAGCTATTATCCCTCCATGCATCCTTGCTGTCACTGCCAACTAAATATGCATATGTAATCAACCTATTGAAAATATCCTGTGAATAATTTAGGCTTCCTTACTCCCCAGGCACACTTCCATTGTGGTTTATGGAGAAGAATTTTTCTTTGGGGGAGTGGGCATCTCCAGCTGTGCACCGGTATAGTTAATCTGTCACTTTCTCCCATATTACCAGTGGTTCCTTTAGAATCCTTTTATCAGGCCACTTTTTACTTCTAAACTTATAGAAACACTGTAATGAAAAATGGTTGATGGAATTGATGTGATATGTTGTGACATCATCAGGGTGGTACAATGTTGGGCCCACCAGACACTGTGGTGGAACTTGGAAACACAGAGGTGAATGAGGAGATTTTCATGGACTACCTCTCATCACTTGGGGAGACAAGTTACAGGTATTTTTGAGTGAGAGAGTGTTTCTGTGGTAAAATTCTCTATGCAGCTAGTCACTTGATAAGCCATAAGAGGCACATTCATAAGGTGTTACAGTTAGGTCCAGTCAAACTATTTATCAATTTATGAATGAGACAGTTTCTACATACTTTGGTAGGTCTGAAAGTGTGAATACGTAACACATTTTAACCACCCTGAACTTTTGATCACAGTCAAGGAAGCAAAACTCTAAATACCGTTTGCACATCAATGATCTGCGGCCGTACAGTCAATGAATGCATTTTTATAATGCATAAAGATTTTTGTGATCATCCAAACACCAAAATAATATATCTTTTATTTTTTTTATTAACGTGCCACAATTGGAAAGCTGATGTCCTTTGTTCGGAAATAACTGGTTGTAGATGATAATTCTTGAATAAATTCTGAGCAGATAATTAATAAAAACAACTGAAAAATAGACAGACCATCTCAAATTCATTTGTCCTTTGAGGGTTAGAGCAGTGTAATTGGTGTTAATTGCTATTATTATAGTAATGTTAAAACTGTTATTGTCATAAAGTGCTCTAATGATGTACATACATGTTTGTTAATTCATCCTAGTCATCCTGCAGAACCCTGTTTAAGCATAACCATGGTGATATCCGCTACCAACCCAATCGCCCTCGTCTTTTTTTTACTGTGTAATCCAGTGTATAAAGTCTAATTATTATTGACCTGAGCCTCTAGAAAAGTTTACACCTCCACACAACAGAACAAATGCATTATAAGCAATTATAAATGCATTCATAATGCATTTAGATTTTTTTTTCTTGAATTATATATGTTCATTTTAACATTTTCACTATTATTGTCTGTGACAACAGAGGAGACAGATACCGACTGTTTGAGCACAACTGTAATACCTTTACCGATGAGGTGGCCCAGTTTCTTACAGGCCGTAAGATTCCGTCCTACATCACAGACCTTCCCTCGGAGGTGCTCTCAACGTAAGTCTCTGCCAAGTAGCTTTCTGTAGCAGTCTTCTTGTGCTACACTCTTACTGTATGCCGCTCAAAAGTATGTGCAGTAGTGATGCACGGGTCAGGCTTTTTTTAAACCCGCCCCAACCCGACCCATCAGGAGATCCGAACCGCCCCGCCCGACCCGCAAAAAAAATGGTCGAACCGTGACCCAAATCCGACCCGACTCGATGAAAAATAAAACGCCAGTGTGTCTACTGTCGCGGAACCTAGCTACCAGTTAAGCGGAGAGGACTAATTTGGAACAATGGTATCCAAATGACAACGATTTGCGCCTTAAAGATGATGACACAACTTCATGAAGGATTAATTAGCCTATGCATGAAACAACGCCAAAAAAACTAACAATCGATTTGTCGTTTTTATTAAAGGATTGCCAAAAAATGAAACACATTTTTCCTGTAGGCCTACAAGACACAAGTTGTTCCAAGCTGTAACATAATCATGGCATAACAAAGCCAACACAAGTTGTTCCAAGCTGTAACATTATCATGGCATAACAAAGCCAACAAAGCCGTGACATTTCAACAATCTAAGCTACCAAATTTAAAATATTGGCCGAGTTTATTTATGACATCTGTTTGGAAGCACTGTGAAGGACAGCAATAGAATCCACTGTGCCAGGGTTTAGCCTATTTCGACGCGCTTCCAGCACGCCACCTGCTGAACTGAACACGCGCCCGCTCAAAGCGCTGGATGCAGGAACGCAAAGCACCGCTCTTGCCAGCATTGAGAGGAGAGGGAAATCATGACAATGAGCCTTCCAAAAGCCTTAGAAAGTCTCTAATGCAATATGCCTAATTCATTGCGTTTTTACTTTTTTTGACCCGACCCGGACCCACCCGTTCCCACAATACTTCTACCCGTAACCGCCCGACCCGCGGGTAAACCCGCGGATATCCGCGGGTTATGGGTTGACCCGCGCAACACTAATGTGCAGCCTTTGTTGTTACTTGTAGTTTTGCCATTATTTTTTAGCATGCAGTGTGGTTTGGTCTTCATAGTCATTCGTGGTCTTTTCTTGAATATTCCTCTGGAAGACTAAATCTGCTCTAATCCATATATAAATACAATGTTTGCATTTTGTGTCATCTTTGAAATATATACAAAATGTGTGAGCTCAGAAAATATTTTTTTAATGCTTACATTATCAGAGAAGTTTTAGGTAATTCTTATACTGTTGTTAGATATAATTTAATGATCATATGAGTATTGATATCAGTTTTATTTTTCTATGAACTATTCTCTCTTTATCCCATTCCCTTTCCTCTATCCTGTCTGTCTATCTATCTGTCTGTCTATCAATCTGGTTCTGTCTTTCTCTCATTCTCTCTGTCTGTCTGTCTCTGCTATGCAGGCCTTTTGGCCAGGTGCTTAGGCCCATCCTGGACTCTATCCATATCGCTCCCCCAGGCGGCAACGTGATCAATGGTCATAACAACCACAGTTAGACCCCCACCCCCTTCCCTCCCTCCCAACAACAGTCTCAGGCAAGGGAACAGGCAACGCCCTTTTAGCTGACTCCGTGGTGCAGGTTTGCTTTCTTCTGTATTCTACAGAACATGGCGGCTTTTGCTCTCTGTAGTTCATGTGTATCTATGATGCTTTGAGTATACAATGTACACATACCTATATATTAATATTTTGTGTGTGTGCGCAATTTTGCACATTTTTACCCTTGTCTGTAATCTATGTACTGTTTTATTATTATTTTGCTTTTGTTATTGTTGTTATTTTGCTTTTATTTCTCAAAACATGCTCTCACATTTGTCAAAGTTGATCAGTACTTTAAACCTGTAGTTCATATGTGTATTTATTGTCAACTCGTCCCGTGATGCATTTGGTGTGCCTCTCCTCTCTGGTCTGTCATATTGGAAACAGATATCCTCTTCTGAAAGAGAGGCAGAGCCTATCATAGGCAGAGCCTATTCCCAGCTTGGACTTGACTATGTCAAATACGTCATCATGCATCAGAACATCCAAGGAACATTCAAACTGCATCAAAAATACATTTGTGTTTGACTGAGCAAATGAGCACACAGCAACGCCAGGCGTCAATGGCATAGCATTGGTTGATAAGTTGATGAGTCATTGAGTTGATTTGCTGTGCCATTTTTACCTCACAATGCCTCGAGGAATGCAATCATTCTGAGGCCAAGAGCCAATGCTGACTGCTTGTGTAGACATAATGCAAATCGGCAATTGAAAATTCAAATGGAAAAGTGTGTGGTGTATTTGCGTGTATATGCAGGTATTTGTGTGTATGTATGTGTGTTTGTGTTTGTGTGTAGCATGTTCAACATTAAATCTAGGTGACATTTTGATCAAGTGAATTAGACTAAGTGAGGGATTCACTCCATAGTGGCACACTAAATGCCCAGTTGCCCATCTCTGTGCAGAACAGAGAGCTGCCCTTGGTCTTCATGCCCCACCAGACGGTGTGAGTAATGTACACCTCTGTGCCTTCCCCTTCACACCCCCTAAATCTCTCCTGCTGGCACTCAAGCACACGCTCACCAACCTGGAATAGTGTGGCACTGTTACCCTAGCAACAGGCTAGAGAGGGAAGAAGCAGCAGCAGCACAGGGCAGAAGCATTGGAGGTGGAGTCAGTTCTCCCCGCACACACACACACACACACACACACACACAAAACTCCAGGAGAGTGCAATAGGGACCATTAGCATGTGATGTCTTCATCAGGGTTTTATTTTGAGCACTAGCCATCGTTGTTTTCAAACAATGCAAGTGATTATAAACCTTATGTAGTGATATGAACTGTATGCATATATTTGTAATTGAAGTTCACTTTTCATGAAGACCTACATCTAAGGCTGTGATGTAGTTTTAAATGTTGGGCTTTAATCAACAGCAAATCTCTTTGAACTTACAACCAGTGCCATGTTGGTTAAGCCCCAACATTAACATAACTGGTGTTTTTTTATTATGATGTTCTTCAGCCAGAAAGATTAAGTGACTGGAGGGATATGTAGGAATGCTCACCTGTTGTGCTGAACGAACTGAAAACGCTAGAGTCTTGCCATGTTATAAGCTGGACAGTACATCTTAGACTTGGTATGTCTCACTGTGCCACAGTCAGTGTACACTGTGTGTGTGTGTGTGTGTGTGTGAGAGGGAGAGTCAGAAAGTAAGACAGGTGTTAATGCCCTTTTTTGTAATGTTTTCCTTTATAATCCCCACTATACCTGATCTTTACCAGCTGTAAACCAACATAAACTAGAGCACACCAACCTTCATTGTTTCAAACTATTTTGAGATGTTTATCCAGTTTTATTGAAAAGAGTATTATTTCGAAATATTTATTCTAAATATTTATTATATTATGTTATTTGAAATGTATTATTAATAATTTTTCATTTGCCATTTATTGCCATGTGTAGTTGTACATGTGAAATCATCATTCACAATTATTATTATATGCTTAACAGCCTTGAATAAAATGCTTCTGTGTTGTCCCAACAAACTGCTTTAGTTTGAATAAAATATGCTCTGTGCAATTAAATACTGCTGCCTATTTGAACTTATTTACTGCAGAGTGGGGGACCTGAAATGTAAAGCCATTCTCTGCAGTGGTATACTCTAGGCCTATGTAAGAGGACCCAACTAGCTCTTCAAACTCTAGTGTGCATTGTGCATGTAACAGTGGAAGGAATTTAGTAGGAAAGATACATTCTTAGGTTAAATAATTGGACTTTCTTAACTCCTCAGCTTAAGTCTTGGCCATATCTTGCCACAAAAACAAGTGACATGGCTGTCAGGGTATTGTGCATTCACACTAATGCCTTGTAGATGCTTGGTATAGCATCATCTATATCTGTATTTATCACTGCAATGCTACATGTAGCTTAAAACACATAAAGGCTTGGCTTGTTTATGATTGTTGGCTCCTCCCAAACACCCAAACTTTACAAGAAATATATTGTGTGATATTACCATTAACTTTTACTATTGTTGAGCAACCAAAGTTAACTCCTAATAAGTTAAGTCTCTTTACTGGACATACACAGGAATCGAAATTACAATTCTAGCTATCCCACAGTGATGCGCACAGTCAGGAGAGCCAGAGGCCACTACGTCTACACGCGCTGCCTGCTTATGGCATTCACCCAATCACACACCCATTCACACACACTCGCACACCAGTGGAGGGGATTGCCATGCAAGGCTCCAGCCTGCCACCAGGAGCAATAAAGCATTGTCCTTGAACTTGGCAGAAAACTGGCAGCCTATGCACAAGGACTTGAACTCCTCACCTCTATACATTCACTGCACCCTCACAATTTTCCACCGTTTGATTGCTGAGAGGATCCTGCTGTCTTATTCATGTATGGGTATTTTGCACATGTACTCAACAGCATGTTCGTCGTTAGTGTTACTGTTTTCTTAGTTCATGTGAAAGTAAGAACTCTAGTATTGCAGTGGTATAGGCACCATACACGTGAGTCCTCCTATTAAATCACTGTGCCACTGTGACACACACACTGTGCTCAGAAATATTCATCTCCAATGAGGGAGTCCCTCTTAAATAAACCTCTGCCAAAGTACTTGGCCTCAAACCGAGGTCCTCAATCCTGCCCCGTGGTGCGTGTTCTTAGACTTACTGTATCATTGGAACACTCAAAAAGCAGAGCAAACCTTGTGTAGCTATTGAAACTGGTGAGGTGAGTAGAGGATTTTGCAATTTAGTAGAGATCACACAGAATGAATTTTATGGGGGCTGGACACATTCAGGCATTTAAAGATAGCAGCCCGAAGCAAAAGAGTCAGTAAAACTACAATTTCACAGATGAAGGCGGTGTGGTACTTTTCAAGTTCTCAGATGCGGCCCCCCAAAAGAAGGTCGCTGCACACCAGCCACCTGCCAATGAATTTGCATGAGTGACTCGAGGGCCCCAGAGGTCATCACTCCTGCCTGGAACTCCTATCGTGCCAGGAGCAGCATCTCTCCACCGAGGCGAGTCTCATTATCTTATTTATGGACTCGGGGGCAGATGCCGAGTGCTGCGAATTTAGCATGGCAGCCTGAGGGCGTTTTCTGAGGGCACACTACTACGCAACACTCTTGGTGTCTTCAGCAGTCACAAGTTCAACAGCATCAGATGATCTACCCGCTCCCATAGTTTTAAGTTTGAGGTCATCACTTGCATGACTGATGAACAGAAAAACGACACATCAGCCACTGTCTCTCTTTTTTGTTTTGATAGAGGTCAACTATTGTTAAGTAGGCTTGCAGAGAGAAATCATATCTGTCCTAAAGATTCAGTGTCACAGATAGGAGTTGTGTTTGGACTGGAGTTGTCCCTGATTTGGAGCCGTGCAACCCTCTCGGTGTTGGTACTGTTCCACTCAGATCAGTACCGCTACAGTGTTACAGAGAGATCAGCACACATGCGATTGAGTAAGCATTTTACCGCAGGTTACTCTCTTTAGAAACTGGAGGCTAATGAAATGTTCTAGATGAATTCTCCTGAGTTTCTGAGTCCCAGATAACTATAGAATGGTGATAGCCGGGCCTTTCTTTAGTTTTCTTTTTTAGTGTATTACTTACGCAATGATATCCAATTAAAAAAACTCTTCTAAAGGTTTACAGACAAGATTTTCTTTCTTTTTTAAAGTTGTGACACAATTTATATAACTCCCCCTGGCAGCTCAGTAGTCTCTGATGTCCTCGTCCTAAGCTCACTGACTGGGACTTTCTGTAGCCATCTTTGCCTTTCTCCTCTCCTCTCTTTACTTAAAATAGTAAGTGTGTATGTGAGTGTGTGTGAGTGTGTGTGGATGTGTGTGGTTTCGTGTGTGCACTTGCATCTGTGCACGTGTGTTTCTGCTTGCAAGTGAGTGTGTGTGTGTGTGTGTGAGTGCATGGAGATGACTTTGCCAAGAAATCAGAGGTTGGAGGGTGCGTTTGCTAATGATTCAAACGCCCTATTGAGAAAAAATGGTTGCCGCTGCTGAACATGCTGCATTTCTGTCCAAATAGATTACACAGACAGTACTTCAATGAGCTGTATGAATAAGAGAAAAGGCAGTATTGTGCACCCAAGTCTGTCCTTTCATAACAGAACACTGGGGGGCGCCAGAGTACTCACAATTGCAAATCTACTGCAGATCCACCATTCCCTGAGTGCCACCTTTTTTCGGACTGTAAAAAAAACACAAACTGAGACACGGACGCGCACACACACACACACACACACAGTTACACACACTTGTTATATCATCCTCAATGGCTTGGTTAGGGTCTTAACTTTGATAAAGAAAAAGGTAGGGGAGGGGGGTGTCAAGTCTTGGAGATGCTCCCAAGTCATGATTGACAAACCCTGACAAGAGCCTGACAGCCAAAGTTTTATCCTCCCTTCCTATCCCTTCCTCCCTGTAACCCAGAGAAGTTTGGACTGCACATTTGAAGCCGCCTGGGCATGATTATCACAACGACAGGGGGGTGAACCCAAGCAAATAAGTGGCTGCAATGTCACAAATGATAACTTTGTAATCTGTCACATAGAGCCTCCCTTACAGTGACATGATGCCAGTGATTCCTAGCCTGGATCTCAGGCTCATTGTGTGTGGTGCCTCTTTGGAAGCGTCTGTGCTTCTCTGTTGCTTGCATTGAGTTCAGAGGTCATGAGTGGATGCAACTGTTGTTTGTGTGACAAGTGATTAAAACAAATGTGTAGTGTGTGTGTATGCATGTGTGTGTGTGTGTGTTTTGTGTATGTATGTGTTTGTGAGGACATAGGATATAGTCTTTGGGAGGACGCCGCAGCAAAAATCTGACACAGCAAATTGTGATAATGATTCATCAAAAATTAGGCCCTCCACAATGCTGGGGCGCCTCTTGGCGAGTCGTCCCACAACAAAATGGACACAAATCAGCCCATCACTGCCTAAAGAACAAAAAGGGTCTGTTTCTCTCATTCACTCCCCTCGAGACGTGGTCATTGTAGGTCAAACATTTCAAATCTACCAGCAAGTCAGCTTGCATGATTTTCAATTTTATGTCTCTTTTCGCTTAGGATAGGGAATGTCTCCCTCTCTCTCTCCCTCTCTCTGTTAATTCCCCACTGGAATAGAAAAGCTCTGAGGGATTCATGCTTGGTTGCTCTTGTCCATGCTCTCTCCTCTCATTGCTCTTTTCTCTCCTCTTCCATCTCTGTCTCTGCTCCGGTCCATTCGCCCACCCTCTTTCTTTCTCTTTCTCTCTCTCTCTCTCTCTCTCTCTCCCATCTCTTGCTCATCGCTCTGGCTGGCCTTGATGGGACGTCTTCTGGATGGCTTTGCTGGTACTTGAGAATCATCAACAGTCAGCCGGAACTAAACGCCTCCATCTCTGCTTTGCGCTTCTGTGCCATTAGAGGCGCAACTCAGTTTGCTCTTTACTTGGCTACAACAACAGTCTCTCTCTTTCCATCTCTCTTTTTCTCTCTGTGTATCTCTTTTAGTGTTCTGTCATGTTGCCACTCTTTTTTGTCAATCTCATGTTCAGTCTTTCAATGTATTATTTTAGACTCCTTAATTCACTCTTTCACTCTCATCCCATCTCCCAATTCTCTCTCCGTCTTTTTCGTTCTCTCTCTCCCGTCGTCTTTTACAAAAGCAAACCCTCAAGAGCTTTTTGGTTATCTTTCTTGTCTGCCTGGATTGGCATTTGTGAGAATTCTACCTCACATCTATTCACAGAGCATTTCGCATGGTCGTATGCGTTGGCAAATGCAGGCTGACAGAACCGAGGAACTTTCTGGAATCTGCCTCCCGTGTGAACAGGCAGCAGTCTCTCACAGTATCAGCCAGACATGCAAACCACTCGTTTCCAAGCCAAGGAGAACAGGCATCAAGTGCTCCGTGGTGCTGCTGAGTACTGTACTTTAATGAACACTGATTTGTACTACAGGCGGGACAAGGGGGAAAGATGGAGAAAATGAATGCAAAACCTTTAACCTTCAATTTTTCTCTTATTCTCACTCTCCCTTTCTCTCTCTCTCTCTCTCTCTCTTTCTTCACCCCAGGGGTGAGCCAGCTGTCCAGATCACCAGATGGAGAATCCCACGAGCAGCAAACCTGCCTGAGTGCAGTGCAGGGGGTCAAGGCCGATACAGCGTCCTGCGCACACATGCATACACACACACACACACACACACAAACACACATCCACTGTGCTCTCTCTGTACAGTAGCACCCAGGCCAAGCTTGTTGCACAGCTGTGCGCTGTTCCTGGAAAGCCCTGGAGTGTTCCCGTATGCAATGCATTGTGGGGATTTCATACGAGTGCCAGTTCTAACATGAGCTCTGAGAGTATGGAGGACATGAAAGGAAACAGCAGAGAGTTCAGAAGTCATCTGAGATTAATTATGTTAGATTTCACCACATAGAGGAACACATCAATGTATTTCCAGAAAAAAAACTCAACTGTCATTTGTACACATACACACGCACACACACATGCACACACACACACACACACGCACACGACACATACAAGCATGTCTACACACATATTCACACTCAATGCACATCCACTTTATTGCCATCTATATAACCATACATTGGATATGGGATAATGGGATATGGGATAATGGTGTCTCCCATCATCAATGTCTCACAGGCAAGGGAAATGCTTATTCTCCACTATCCTCGCAGCCACAGCACAGGAAAGAAAATCAATTCACTTTTAGCGGCCATCACAGCAAGCCTGATCACACAGAACAGCGCCATTGCAGTGCAGTTTTGTTTAGCAGGGCATAATATGTTCAGGATTATTGTATATTTCATTGACTCACTCGGTGGCCCGCATTGTCAGCTTTTGTCAATGCCTGTGATTGGCCTGTGTGCAGTGTAGAGAGATTCAGTCATGCCAGGATGGGGCAAAATAGCATAGGGTCATTTGATGTTGAATTTCAGAACTGCCTTTCCATTTTCCTTTCCTTTTTGCCAGCTTACATGTAGTTCAAACCATTCTTTTTTCTTTCTTTTTATATTTATATCTCATATCTTCCGTATAGTCATTGTTTTGGGTCTCCTTGTCACCTCTCTCGTCTTTTGCAGTCCAAAGTAGCATTGGCAAAAAGTGCGACGTTAGAGTGAATTATAAACTCTATTTCTCCCATTGACCTCCCTCACTGCTTTCTGCTGAGATCCTCTTGCCCCTGTCAGGAGTTCCCCTACAGGCAGCTGGGTGGAGGAGCATGAAGCTTCTCCATTCCTCCACGGCCTCCCCACAATCACCTTGCCCCCAGGAGTGACATGTCTGCCTCAGAGGCTGATATAATTACCCATAAGTCCTCAGGGCCACATGTGTGTATGAATAAGATCATCAGCGCGTAGCTCTACATGAGCGAAAGCCCTCCGGTGCTGTGTTCCTCCTGAGTTCCTGTTCCATTTCTTCTTCATCAAGTAGAAATACAACCCCCCCCCCCCCCCCCTCCACATACCCACACACACTCACATCACACACACACACTCCAATACGGTGCTGGGGAAGCAAGAACCACTGTGTTTGCATTTCCTTTTCCCCCTTGTTGCTCCCGGGTCAGTTTGCACAAGTCATTAAACACACTGACTAGCTCTCCAATCACGTGAAGGATCCGTCCTCCGAGGCCAATTTGGAGTGAGTGACACCATTCCGCCGCCGGCCATAGGGTGGTGCTGTCCATGTGCTATTTGGGAGCATATGCTAAGGATGCTGCACCCACTAGGGACCATAACTCACAGGCTTGTCCAGTGATGGCACAACCCTGTGATGGTTGCTTTATTGTTTTCAAAGGTCATTGTCCTCCTGGTTGACAAGGCTGTCTGTCTCATTTTAGCTGAAATGTTGGATGAGAGGTGAGGCCATTTGGTGGCGGTGCTTGCTCTTATCAGAATGGATTCAGTGGCGTGCCGTGAAGGACCCATGACGTCCAAGGAAGCTGAGAGGCTTTTCAATTTGTTACACTTAAAGGTTCTTCTTGAAGATTACGTCAATTCTATTGGTCCTTTGTGCTAGCTAGGTGCTTTTAACAAGCAGAGCCAAAGGCTTTGAGATAATTGCTAACATCACCCATTATCTTTAGGCTTATTCAACAATGCCTCTGAAACAGTGTGATGTCTCATACAGCAAAAAAGTCAATAATCATAACCCATCTGTCTCAGCATATCTTTGTAAATCCTTTTTGAAGCCCTCTCGGCTCTAGATGCTCTTCATCGACCAGTCCTGATCCAGGAATGGAGATTGATGGGATGTCTAAGGTCTTGCTCATTTTTCCATGTTCTTGCCCTGAGCGGAAAAAAAAACCAGCCACAGGCCTGATGGAGGCTGTTGTGTAACTACTGTATATGTTATGCCTGCCACCCAACCCCCACCACTCATACACCCAACACACACGCGCACACACACACACACATCTCCTTCAGGGATTAGCTGCTTGTGTGTTTTCCTTGTAACCTTTTTATTGTGCATATAGGCGCCTTGAGGCGCTTTGTGACCTCTGCCTCAGTACTGATCTTCCCAGCGAACGCACACAAGCCCTGGTTGCATTGTTCAGCTCATGTTCCAGGATCAGGCTCATAAAAGAGCTATAAGATGTTGGGGCAGCGACATGTGCCGAGCTCAAGTAAAATTACCGCTGACGCCGCCGACACCTAAAGATCTCCCGTCCAAGTGTGGTCTGTCATACGCACACGCGTCACTAACATCAGCCGTAGAGCTGGACCGACTCTTGATCTTGGAATTTTGACACTCTTTTATGTGCGAGTGTGTTTCAAAGCGTAAGCGTTTCCTTTGCACTGTCTCCTCCTCCTTTTTGCACTCCTTCTCCTTCATTGCTTTGTCGATGTCTGCAGGTTTGATGTTGGCATCCAGCTGTGATCCAGACGGTGGGGCAGATGACGGGGGTCACACAGGTAAAGTGATGAGCGGCTGAACCCATCAACACCTGACACCCTGTCACCTGGGCCAAGCACACCTCAGCGGAAAAGGATGACCAGAGGAGCACAGGGTTTGGCCCAGAGAGTGTGTGTGAAAGAGAGTGGAGACATAGTGTTGTCTAACTGCTCAAAGAAATAAACTGTAAAGAGTCTGTGTGTATGACACAAATGGGAATTCTCCACTTACTGTTAAATCCCTTAGTAGAAGAGCCATGGCCTCTAAACTAATCCATACTTCCCTATTTCCATTTAGTGTGTACTGTGTTTATATGTGCCTCTATTGCATTATGTGTGTAAGTGTGTGTGTGTGTGTGT
>JAGFZM010000031.1:1195158-1311198 GCA_017657215.1 Limnothrissa miodon | reverse complement strand
TTTGGCGTGCATTGAAAGAACTGGTTTAAGCTAAATGCTAAGAAAGTAGCATCACGCACCAGAACGATTGCCTGCATGCACAGAGACAAAACAGGTATGTATCAACTCGTCTAAGTTAGGGGAAGAACATATTCCAATACTGAAGTACGGTGGCGTGTTGCTTTAAAAGCCATGTATAGATCATGGCATACAGACACATGGATTAATTGGGTTTGAGTCGATATATATGCCCTACATGTGCACACACACACACACACACACACACACACACACACAGGATCACTCAGACTACACACACTTATTAATGCCACATGTGAGTGCTATTGACGATGTTAACAACAGCACTGAAAAACCTACTTCCCAACAATGTGACACACACAAGCACACTAGCAGCTTCTTGCACACACACACACACACACACACATGTGCAAACAGAGAAAATGCTGATGCACACCAAAAGCCTCCACTCCCTCACCCCCTAACACACACATGCACACACACACTCCCACATAAAACAGAAACCAAAATAGTGGAGCTGAGACTAGAATCAAAGCCATTCATTATCAGCGACCCCAAAAGCAACCGTCCAATCAGCATCAACAACAGGAGGTTCACAAGAAAAATAATCAATGTGTGTGTGAGAGAGAGAAGGAAAGAATTACCCACTGCAAATTACCACAGCCTATTTTCGAAGAGTGCTGTTTCACTTTCCTATCTATGATACTTCACATATGAACAATGACAACAATAATCTGAAAGTAATGTTTCATGTGCACTAATTTATGCAGAATAGTGTTTGGATTGTAGTACTTATGACATGTGCAGTGACCTAGGCCCTTGTCCAGTCATCAAACAGCAGTGGGTCTGTCTATACTGTACCACAAATGGGTACTCCAACTGAAGGGTACCCTAAAATCATACAGTTCAGTGCACCCATTAGGGTACCTTTAAGATCTTTCTACTATGGAAAATTAATGATTAGCTTGGAGGTTATGATAGGACTAAACAGCTGAATAACATTTTCCCTTACTACCAAAATCTCACTGAAAGAAGCCAAAGAGTTCAAGACCTCAGGGCCTTCATTGTCAAATCAACTCAAATCAACAAATACATACATTTGTTACTCTCAGAACGTGACTATTACTAGATTAATACTCTGCTTCTGGTTGCAGGCCTATGAAAATACACCGGCAAAAACGTATGGCTCCCTACAATATGAACCATTCGCTCCCTATCAAAAATCTCGGTGGCCAGTGACCATCCCTACAGTGGTGTTGAGTTGCCATGCACCATGTCTTTGTTGTGCTGCTATCCCTGTGCTAACAAAGACACATATGCCACACTGCACAACTCATATTCACATATTTACATATGACATCTTTGCAAGTTTTATTTACATGCACGATTTATATACATTCACAAAGGATACATACCTACATTCACCACAATCCTCTCTTCTAAGAACCGTATCTGCCTCTTAGGGGCTTCTCTTCATCGATTCCTGACAGGTATGGTTTTAATCCACAGGAAGCTCATGCCAGTACCGACTCTCCTTCTTGAGGTCCTGTGACAGACCCCTTCTCACGATGGCACTTATCTGGATTTCACATGTAAATCCCATGATTTCACTCACTGACTTAAACATGTCTGGCTGTCCAGCCAGAACTTTAGAAAACCACCTATGGCTTGATAGCCATGTTGTGAGACAATATTGTTATTTATTAAGTATTAGAATGCTCAGTCAAAAGCATGATGAGTAGTCTAACACTTATGGTGTAAGTAACATGACTACATTACTTCTGGCAGTTAGATAGTCTTGTGCTATGGATCTGCCCAATAATTTTTCCTTTTGCCCCAATTGCTCTAAAGTGTGTAAATCATCATAAGACAATGCTATTGTAAATGGCACAGTAAAAATATAACTGAATTGAATTGAACTGTATCATACTGTTTAGGGAAATGAGAGTGAGACAGACAAAGAGAGAGAGAGAGAGAGAGAGAGAAAGAGTGAGAGAGAGAGGGAAAAAGAATTCTAATTTTAGTGGTGGATTTAGTGTGCCAATGTGAGAGGAAAATAGAGAGAGAGATAGAGAGAGAGAGAAATATTTTGAGGAGAACAAGACTGGGCTCAAAATGAGCACTCCTGGAGCTGCATGCATGGCCCATTCATCCTCACTCCATCCCTGGTAACACTGAATCCCCTGGGCCATGGGGCTTTTCTACTCTGCCTTCTCTCCTCTTCTCAACTGTGGAGCTGCATGCATACCTCACCCATTTCTACGTTCAGTAGTTGACCCACAAAACCATGTGCCGTGCGCCATGTGCGTTAAGGTGATTACAGATCTGCAAACCTAGCAACATGTACAGTATGCATGGCTGTGGGAAGCTGATAAATGGGGCTAGTTACTGTGCTAGGGTGAACCTGGAATCCTGGAAGCTGTGTAGTGAACTTTTCAGGGGGAGACTAGCAAGGATGATGCACACAGACTGGTCAGGAGTTTAGTAATTTCTGTGTAGACCAGATAATATTTTAAAATAGATGGAAGATTAGCCAGACATGTTCAAACCACCAATTCCTTACCTTTTACTCTGATGGGTGTGTGTTTGTGTCAGTGTCTGCAGCAAATTCGAACTTCTACTCTGCCCGTCAATTTATAGATTTTTTGACGGTTGGCCGATCGTGTAAGTAGATCTACAACCAAAGAATTGGGCCTTCGCTGTGCACTCGTGATGCACATCAACAACTGGCTTCTACACACACACACACACAAATCCTACAACCATTGTCATACACACTTTGCCTTATGTGAGGATAACCCTGACCCATTGTCAAAACCATGTTTTGCTTCTTTTTGCGGGTTAGTGGGTGGGGATTGAACTTGCTTGAGGGTTTTCGAGTAATAGGGAGTCAGCAGGATGGAACAGTGAGCTAGGTTTGGCCTCTGCAGGTTGTCATCACCCACATATTGCGGTCAGACTCCATTTTTTTTGCTTGTGGAAAAAATAATAAAAATGAAAAGGAATTACTTGGCCCTCCCATGTGGGGTTGAGGCAATCACGAGCAGTGCGCCAGGGATGGGCATAGCGCTTCATCATCAGTGGGTTTAGTTAGCAGCCACCTCCTGTCGCAATTGACAAACTTGTCGACAGAGAGAAGGTTCGACAGAACAGCTCCATCACCGGGACACTGCTGTGACCCTGGGGCAAAGTTGAACTGCTCCAATGAAACAAACAAACACATGAAACCTCTGATAATTACACATCAATTTGGATGCCTGCCGGCCAGAAATGTGCCTATAGTGCTACAGTAATAGAAGAGTGGGACTGTAAAACCACAGGGGCTTAGTTTTTGGGTGAGGCTATTTGGTATTAATTAAATTGTGCAATGTACCACGGGGGAAATGGAGGTAAATCAAATTGCAAATTTATGTGAGGACACATGCGCATGTGCCCATACATACACACATACATGCACACACACGAACACAAAATCCGTCAGTTTGAGGACTGCACCCTTGCTCTCTGTGGGGTCTCGCTAACAGTTTTCACTGATAATTAATCCCGACTCGGGTGCTAATTAATTTGGTTTCGCTAATTAAACAAAAAGGCACCTTCCTGCTCCTCACCCTCGGCGCTGACAGCTTTTTTTTTTTTAGGTCTTCAATCGACCAGACAAAATCAAATACTAAATCTCTTAGCTTTCGGACTCTCTCTGAGTTTACCACCTCTGGGTATTCACAGCAAGTCTTGCCCCCCCTGCCACAGTACCCGCTGGCTCAATCCCCTGCCTCCAGATGTTGGTGCAATTACAGTACAGGCACACCGCCTCACATCTCTGGTCCCTGGTGGTCTCATCAGAAGCCAAGTGGCTGCATGGCTCACATTAGCGGTTGGATCTCTCTCTCCTCTGTGTCCCCACGGGCCCCCACACTCATTTGGCCGCCCCTCACAAGAGGAAATGTCCCTTTAAGGTTGCAGACGGCCCTGGCGTCAACTCGACAGAATCAGCTGTTCACTCATCAATTGATCCTGCTGAAACTGATTGGAGGGCTGCAGCCTCCACATACATGCCATGTGACCTTCACTGACTGATTGAGATTGAGTCAGTAGTGACACCATTGTCTATCCATTGCCTGTCCATTGTAATGGCATAGTTATGGCCAGGGGTTAAATTGGGATTTGGGGGGGGCTCTGGTCTGGGGTCGGAGCGAACAATCTTTTTTTTTTTTTGACTGCACAGTATACACACACACTTTACTACACTATGTTTTTGTGCATTGTTAACTCTGGACTCCAATGCACAATGGAATTCAACTGACAGCTACTCATTTAAGCACCTCTTTGCATTTAAGCACCTCTTCGCACATACCTTGTCTGTCTGTGTCTATCTCGCTGTGTCAACCTCTCGTATAGTGTACCAGCGTGCGGTGCTCTGTTTGACTGCCTCAACTAACATCTCTGACTCGATGAGGAAAAAGCAGCCGACTGGAAAAGCAGCCACGTAACGTTAGTGTTCTAGAATCTCTAGAACACTAACGTTTTCTAACTTTTCTAAGCTTTGATAGGTCGTCCTTTTATCATGAAAACCAGGCGGTCTGTTAGGTTACACAAAACTCATTGTTTTACTAATTGTTAGAATGATAGTTTAGCCTAATTAATTACACTTAACTGAAAAGCGTGAAAAAAAGTTTTTTTGCGTTTGATGTCATAATGCAGCATGAGCTTATGTGGCGGGGCTCAGCCCTGGACAGCCCCGGCCCAATTTAACCCCTGGTTATGGCTATACAGACTCGCAACTGATGCGTAACAGATTAACAAACAAACAACTCAAATGGATATGTACTTGCTATTTGGTAACCCTAACCCTAATTTTGTATAATTGCACATTTTGGTGCTTTGCCAAAACGTAGCAAGTTTAACAAATTTCTCACAACAAACTTTCTCTTACTTCAAGACCTACTTTCTCTTACTTCAAGAGCTATGTACTGAAGCTATGTCATTTGTATTAGCCTACAGCTTTGCAGTCATCTGTGCTGTGGGTCAGTGTTCAGTGTACATATTATAAACAATTACAAATGCATTCTATAGAAAGTGCTTTTATCATTCCTTGGGCAATGAACTACTCATAAGGTAAATCACAGACTCAAAAACTAATATGACTTTATTCCAGTGAACTTGCCTGAAGTGATATTGCCTGAGCTTCCCTGTGACCCTGTGCTGATAACTCTATGTATGAGTCGTTTAATCTACATTACTATGCTTTATATTGCAATACTCATACAAAACTTCCTGCCTTTATAGTATTCAGTACAGGATCAATAGAAAAATTATACCATGTGCCGTTGTCTAACGTGATTTGCTGAGCATAATAGATTCTCTGATTACCCACCAGCCATCTCCCACATGTCACACAGATATGCAAAGCGCTTGGGCTGATGAGAATGTTATTAGGTTGAGGGAGCCAAACAGGGTAGCATTAAGATGAAGATCACACTGACATTGCATCCTGGCAGTGCAATTGGAGTGGACAGTTGCTGGATTTAATTTTAGTTACGGCTGTCCCTTGCAACAAGAAGGTCGAAGGCACAGTGTACCGACATCAATCTATGCCACAGCTCAGCCTTGGATGCACAATGTAATAGAATAATTCTGTCTGTGTAGCTTTGGAATTTGAGCTCGGGTGTTTGTTTGAAGCTGCTTTGTTATGTTGAAACAGTTGCATTAATGAGGAAGAAGGGCTGATTCACATTAATAAATAGCTGCCTATTCCATTTATAATGAGCAGGGGACCCAGGAGTGGGGGCAGGAGTCACATGGCTTGACCTTGGGAAAGCAATGGTGTGACCTTAGGTTGGGGGGGCTTTACAAGACCAGCTTAGACACACACACAGACATACACACACACACACACACATTTTTATCACTTAATTAACTGACCTTTTTTCCCCACACAAGGACTTACCATTAAGATCATTAAAGGGCACAGCTTTGGGACTAGGTTGCTTAAAGTCATATGAGTGTGTCGGCCTCATCGATTTTTGTTGTTGTGGTTCAGACAGGTGGTATTACTCATCAGTATCAACACAGAGAATGTCCTGCCGGGTCAGAGATGCTTTTCTCTAAGTGTGACAGAGTGTGTTCATCCAGTGTGTGGGGGTCAAGTCACATTCACATCACACGTGTACGGGGACTCATACTCTTACACACACACACACACACACACACACACACACACACACACATATGCACACTCTTGCTGTAAACAAGGGAAGGTTCACCTCAGTTGGTGTTGCAGTCTCAAGTCAGGCGTGAGGAGACTGATGATGAATAGACACTTAACTCAATGTAATGGAAAAGGAACACAGTGAGGGAAAAAAATCAGTATCGTCCAAGCTGGCAATTTCAATTCTAATTGAACCATGGGTCTGTAAGTATTGCTTATCAAAAAGGCATTTACTACTCATTAGTATATAATTCATAAGAAGAGTTACTAATTTTGCTCATACTACACGACACATTATTTGTATGTATAATTACAACTTCACTTTTTCAGAAAGAAAAAGAAAAAAAAAACAATAAATACAATCAGGAGTTTACTGTTGTACAATCAAACCATTCAGTGTTGTTTCAAACCCAAATATACCTTTGAACTAGTTCCAGCTGAAAAAGAATGCCAACATGTGAGTAAACAAATATAGCTTCCCAAAACATGTGTAATCCAAATCTTAGTGGGACATTTTAATAAAATCTACTCATGTCAAAAGCTCAATGAAACTCGAAAATATGGCAGATTTGCTTTCGAGTGTATGAAGCCATCAATGTTCTTTGTATCTGGAAGGAATAGTAAATGTGGCTATTTACATCCAGGTGTTAGCATGTATAGCATATACCAGGGTGTCTAAAGCAAACAATGTCATGTACACCCAAACATAGTAATGTGTATGGAAACAGAATCAGAGTCTCAATCTGCTTGGCTGGGTAAGTGAAGATGCTTCCTTATGAGGCCAAGTCTTCCAGTGAGCACGCATCTCAGCAATTTAATGTGGTTGTAGTCTAATGCAGTTTTCATGTATAAAGCCCTGTATTCTTACATAAGACCTATAAGTATTTTTCAGAGTATGAGACTCTGAAAAAATATACCTTTCCCACAGTCCACAGCATTTAAACAATTCCAATAACTTGACCTGATCTCACACCTACAGCCTCCCGTGGTCTTCTGATTAGGAACATTTGGCTGTCCTTCACACCAGATTGGGACAGGTTCTAAAATGGTGTTCTTTGTGGAACAAGCTTACCCTCCACCCTTATGCATACAATGCATAACACACCTTAAAAAACACCGTCACAGAGTCAACCATCTGGAACACTAAGACACCCCATGCAGAAGCGGAACAAATCAGGATGAAAGTATCAGCAGCTCTTACCACCATCTAATCGCTCCCACCATGAGAGAGAAGCACTTACATCTCTAAGCAAGGATGAGAGCATCACCACACTACCAGCTAACAAAGGAAGATACACAGTGGTTCTAAATACAACTAACTATCAGGCGAGGACCTATGAGAAATTAGTAAAGGACCTAAACAACGGATTTAGGAAAAAGATCATTGACTGTTTAGGAATTTGGAAGAAAACCATCAATAAACTTACCTACCATAACTCTACCCTCTACCCTCTACTCCATGCAATTTATGGACTCCCAAAGATTCTCAAAGAAGGCCCCCCTCTTTTGTGGCTACATCAACTCTGTCACACACAACATTGCCAAAATCCTTGAAACAGTCCTGGCACCCCTGTTAGGTAACAACCTATACAACATCCAGAATTAAATGGACATTAGCAACAACATCAGAAAACTGAAATTAGCTTCAGACAAAACCATGGTATCTTACAATGTCACATCCCTTATTGCCTGCATCCCCACAATTACAGGAGTATAGACCGTGAGAAACAGATTACTAAAGACAGATCCTTGCACACTAGAACCAATTCCACCACAGATATTCACTCTGTTAGAACTTTGCCTTAGTATTCGACAGACAAAGTTGGCTGTTCCATGGGCTCACCAGTGTCACCTCTTGTGTCCAACCTCTACCTGGAAAAGATGGAGAGCCAAGCTTTGGCCTTCTTCTCGGAAACAACACTCTACCATTGTTTCAGATATGTACAGTAGATAACTCTTGGTGCAAAAGCCAACACGAAGAGGACATTACTGAACACAACAGTTAACAGCTACATCAAGTAGAGATAACACCAGGGATGTTGTTTTCTACAGAAGGTACTGGCGGAGAAGGATGGGAACCTTATCACAGAGGCCTATAGGAAACTCACACACACTGTTCAATACCTACAGTACTCTTTGACTTTCAACACCTGGAATACAAACTGGATGTCATGAGGACTGATGCCTAAGCACAAGGCTGATTCACTTAAGGACCAATCACCTGACCACAACCTCAACAATGTTGCCATACAATGCAAAGAGGAGTGCCTCGATCTGTACACTGGAGAAACAAAACAACCACTCCAAAAACGCATGGTCCAACACAGGAGACACTTAGCATTCAGCAGAGAATTTACACCTAAAAGAGAAAGGCCACTCTGGACACTGATGTACACATCCTGGAGAACCAAACTTAATGGAAGTGCTGTGCCATCATCTGTCTGCTTTGAGGAATACCATTCTGCTTTGAGATCCCTCCCAATTGGAGATTTAGTTGCCCTTCAACATCAAGGCAACAATCATCTGGACCTTGTGATCATATGTGTCCATCAACACCAGGGCAACACTCAACTCGACTTCCAACGCAATCTCACTATTGACTATGCTCATTATGTTAATGGTGAATTCATATGAAAAAGAATCTTCACAGACTTAAAAAAAAACTCCTTTTCTGTAAGCCGATGATGTAATCCTTTTCTAACAAACTAAATATTGTGTGCTTAAATTATCCACTTTGAGTTGCAAGGCAAGCAGAGCAGGACACCATAGAAGGTCTATCACTATGGGGGCCTAGAAAGACAAGAAAGACAAAATACCCTATCGAAAAAAGAGAGAAAACTCTCTTTGGGTCAGTACCTATTTTCTCACTCACCACACACACACCACACATGGACACACACATACAACTCTCCAGTGCTTACAGTAATCACTGAGAGCTTCAGTCCTCTTTAATGGCATCAGTAGAGCTTGATTGTTATGCTTTTGCTGTGCTCCCAAAGTGCGCGTCTGAATTGGCCGTGACTTCTGTTTCCCGTCATTAGGAGCTGTTATAGGCTGTGGGCCAGCGGGAGTCTCTTCTGAATGGGCCCCAAAGCATTCACGCTTGCACACCCCCACAGACACACACCCACACCCACACAGACACACACCCACACCCACACAGAGACAAAAACAAATTCCAGCCCTGGCACACCAGAAGAGAAAGACTCGGCTCGCCTTAGAAAATCATTTACACTCCCAGGGGCTGCACGTGGCCAGAGCCAACACCAATCCTGGATCTCAGAGGCTTCCTGTGGCCTCCTCTTTCTCTCTCTCGTTCTCTTTCTCTCTCTCTCTCTGTGTGTGTGTTTGAATATGGTAAAAACGAATACTTAAGTAGGTCAAGTTTCACATCCACAGCACTGTCAACAATTTCTATCTACAGTTTGCAGAGGAGGAGAAGAGAAGAAAGACACTTGTCTGCAAATACTTGTCTGCAATTACTGGTCTCTTAAACCAAACAGATGATTTGTCTATTAAATTAGCATAAGTATTAGAGTAGCATTGCAGTTTGCTTGTTGTTAAACAGATGATCCTAATAGCATGCGAAAGATACTGTCTATGTAAACATTATCCTGTGAGGTTCAGCCCAGCATGGCTTTAGACCAGTTTCAAACCCACAATGCATAGCACCATACAAAAGGAGTCAAGTATCCTAGCAAGTGACCTAAAAACAGCACAACTATTTATATGATAGCTTTAGTTGTGGGCAGTTTCCTGAGCTTCCTTAGAAGGAAATCATGCAGAATCCGGAAGCAATGAATCATATGCCGAGAAGACAAAACAAAATTAGCAAGATCCATTGAGTCCATTTTTGCCAAGAGGAAAGAAATGCACAACAGGGAATGTGTACCAAGACACCTGACACCTTCAATGACAATGGGAAGGTTGCATTCATCTCATGATGTTGCAGTGATGTCAGGGGGCTTTCTGCTTGCTCAGCACCCTCATTGGCACTGGCGGAACAAACATGTTTGTAGCGCTGGCTGAGCATGCAGAGGAAATGGGAGCTGTAACTCAAGCACCCTGCGAGCAACAGGACGTTAGCTGCATGACATGGGGTCGTATATCCACCCCACGTCTCCTCCTCCTCCCGGCAGCGCAGAGAGACCCTGGAGGTCAGGGACACACAGGCGAAGCCAATGGCAGAAAGCCTACAGTGGACTCTTTCCAACTTCTCAGAGGTTCTCTGAGTAGTACGGGACAAAAACGGATTGCAGGCCTAAAATGTTTCCTCGTAAGTAGATCCAAAGGAAGTGAATTAAAAAACAGGGTTGGCTTTGCAATTAAACAAAATGTGTCCTATCCAGATGGCTCACTCTCTGCAAACAGTAACAGCTGAATGATTAGTGCACTGCACTGGCCTACACTCACAACTCCTCATATTTCTGTATTCCCCACCAAAGGGAAGAAGTCAAGTGTCAGAATATACTCTGCAGCAAAGTCATTAGTTTGAATTATGGGCGTTTTAATTAATAATTCAATCTTCTTGATAAGCTGCTAGGCTGCTGTCTGAATATTACAGAGGTCAACTCTGAAGTGAAACCATTAGCATAAAAATTTTTGAATTTCAGAAAGCGTTGAGAATTTGAATACCACTTAAAAAAAGTCTCCCCCCTCCCCATGTTAACACCCCGTATTTGCGAGCAGATCGAAGCAGTGTGCAGAATGGATTCAGAGGATGATCAGTGTCATTTGATAGTATTTGTGGCAGGCGTGTGGTGGCTTTGTCATTCATGTCTGACAGGCTGGGAGCAGGGAGGCTGATTATACTGGAAAAGGAAAGTGTGTGTCTGTGTGTGTGTGTGTGTGTGTGTGTGTGTGTGTGAGCACTCAGGCTAATGTAAATGTGTGTGTGTGTAGGTATGGATGTCCATTCGTACATGCTTGAGTGTGTGGGTTGTGTTTCCATACTTACTTTTGTGTGTGTCTGCGTGTGTGTTTTTGTGTGTGTGTGTGTGTGTGTGGTGCTAAGAGCTATGGTGCCAAAGTGAACAAGAGTAAAAAAAAAACACTCATTCTCACACACACACACACACACACACACACACACACACAGATAGACTGACAGACAGACATGAGTCACCAGAGTGAACCTGCAGGGGGTGTCTAGTGAACAATCCTGACATCCATGAGCATGTGATGTTTCCCAGGCATCCCAGGCATACACACATGTAGACATAGACACCCACCAGCATGCATCTACCTACCCACCCAGCACACACACACAGACACACACACACACACAGTGGAGACACAGGGAGGAGACGTGAATCACGGCACGACATGGGAGAGCGAAGAGGGATGGGAGGTGACAGGTGTCGACACACGTGCGTCTGCGCCCCCTTCAGCGGCGAGTAATGCGGGCTGACACACACACATTCACCACTGCATGAATCAGATGGTGTGAGTAGCACGCACACATGGCCACGTTCGCCGCTCCCCGCATCCTGCTGTGTTTACACTCTCCAACCTAAGGCACCGTAACATGTGGCAATAGGTAGGCATATAGCAACCTGACACATGTGCTACAAATACACACACACACACACACACACACACATATGCAGACACAATGGGTCATGATATATATATATTTTTGCGAATGTTCTTTTTTACGTAGACCTGCTACATCACAAACGTATTTCTCTTCTTCTTCTTCTTCCTGCTGTACTTTTCCATCCATTAAGCTCATTGTCACTCTGTCTTACTTTTAATCTAATTTGTTTCATTTCTTACTTTATTTTACCTTATATTCATCAACAACATCATGTTTTTATTTTATATTTGTAAAGCACATTGAACTGCCTCCTTTGTGTATGAAATGTGCAATATAAATAAACTTTCCATGCCTTGCCTCTTATTCACACCACTAAATTCTATGCCTTTCCTGGATCCGCCCCCAAGCTGTATGTTTGACACCAGTGATCTGATACATCAATGTTCGATGCATGCACGCATGCACACACACACACACACACATAATGGCCCTCACATACATAAGGGGGTAGGTGGGGACAAGTTGGATAAAATGAATTGTGGTGGTCCGAACTGGTAGTAGAGGAAGAGAGGGAAGGAGAGAAGGGGGTCATATAGGATGAGAGGAGAGAGAGAAGGGTGATGAGAAAAGAGACTGATGGGAGGGGTGGAGTTTCATCAGCGGAGGGAGAGACGGTGACGGAAAGGGCTTGCAGCGTTTGCTTCTTTTTAACCCTTCCTCCTTCCAGCAGCAGGCAGATCTCAGACCTGCACATGATGCTGATGTTCAAGCATAACATATTTATATAAACAGACGTACACACACATACTGTACAGTAAACACACACTCCCATATGTATTCTGTATATATGTATATGTACACACACACACACAAACACAGATGTCTCATGTCACATATGTCTCACCAATACAAACACACTGTATGTGTGCGTATGCACACCTGCGTGTGCACATAAATGCACATGAATAAACAAACAAACAAACAAACAAACAAAACAGGCAGGTGGGCAGAACAGTCTGTGTGACATTTCAAATTTGTCCTCCACTGTCTTCTACCTCTTCTTACCCTTCCCTCCTCCCCCTAAAAGGAGCAAGGCTCCTGGGTCTCACTCAAGTCCTCTCCCTTGAAGAGGAGTGCTGTCATCCACACGAGCTGGGTGGCGAGGGACCAGAGATGATTTATCCTCAGTCAAAGCATTTATCAAAGGAATTAAATCTCAATTCATTAGTGAGAGAGAGCCTCTGTGCTGCCGGTGTCACACTTCCTTCATTTATGAGGCTGGGCACTTATGCTTAGCTGCTGATGACATGAAGAGGCCCTTAAACAAACACACACACACACAAGCATAAGCACACAAACGCACAGAAATAAAACACACACGCACACATATACACACACATAGATACACACAAACACACAGCAATAAGCAAACAAGACACAGATATCAAGAGGACAGAAGCACACACTCACAAACACACAAACACACACACACACACACACAATGCAATAGAGTAAGTATTAAAATAATATTAGAATTTGCGTCATCAATAATGTTGTTTATGTGTTTCTGTGTATCTGTGTAACAAAAGAATTTGCCTGTGTAAGCAGAATGGAAATAAAAAATACAGTCCACAGCTGAATTCTGGTGTCAGGTGAAGCAAGATAAGGACAAAAAATGTCTATAATATCAAATCAAATCAAATTTAAAATCAGCCTGCAAGAAGGAGAGTCAGAGACTGGTTTGTCACCACCGTGGCATTCACACTCTCTCCTCTGGGCAGAGTAAAAAGACACTCAAGCTTGTGTTTGTGTTTATTTCATTTGTATGTTGATAAGAAGTTTTCTTGACAGTAAGCAAATAAGACACACATATCTCAATCTTACAAGCGCGCGCACACACACACACACTCTCTCATGTAGTTTGGACATGCTGTGCAATGAGTTGCAGCAGGCAGACTTCTTTCTTTCTCTCTCTCTCTCTCTCTCTCTCTCTCTCTCTCTCTCTCACACACACACACACTCACAAGTAACACATGCACACAAACACAAACAAGCATGCACTCAGACAGGCTCCATTCATACACTCTTTTTCATACACAGAAAAACAACAGAGAAGCACAGTGGAGTTCTGGAGATCTTTTGGTACTTAAGGTTTATGTTACAGTTGTACTATGCACCAATATGTGTCTGTGTGGGCACCAACAGACACACAGACATACACACACCAATCCTTGGCTGGATATAGGTCACATAAAAATGGAACGACAACAAGATATGGACCTGTGGAACAAATCAATGCCTGGTGTACAGTGTCCAAACCACAGTCATGAGACAAGGGCATATGTGTGTGTGTGTGTGTGTGTGTGTCCGAGGGCTTGATGGACTCAATTACACTGATACTTTACAGCAAATGGTAAGCGCCAGTGTCCAATCCCCCACCGCACATCTAACGGAACCACAGAAAGCATGTCTAACTATGCATCGCTCACCTCTCCTTTACCCCCACCATAGCAGACACTCTCTGCCACAGTATAGCAACTCTATAGCACTTTCATCAGTTCATCTTTTTCTTTCTCTCTTTTCTAATTTGTCCATCCAATTTTTCCCTCTTGTTCCTCTCTCTCTCTCTCTCTCTCTCTCTCTCTCTCTCTCTCTCTCTCTCTCGGTCCCACTGCACATTCTAGGGTCAGTGCCAAAACTAATCTATGGTGAGTGACAGCTACTGACTATTGGCCCGTTGTAATGCCTGTAGCAAAAGAGAGGGATGGATAGAGAAGGCAGAGATGGAAAGAGAAAGAGTTAGAGAAGAGAGATGCACAGAGCAGAGAGAATGAGAGGGAGAAAGATCGGAGAGATGGAGAGACGGAAGGTCAAGAGAGAGCGAAGTGAAAAAGGCAACTTTGATGGAATGATGCGGAGATGCAGTTTTTGGACGATGAAAGCCCAGGCTCGTGGATGGTCTGCCAGATAGCAAACAAAAGAAAAGGCCGGTGAGAGGTATCGAGAGGCACGGAGAGAAGCACTAATAAGCACACAGAGGAATACAGGCAGGATGCTGACGACAGACAGATTACAGCATCCAATCAAACTGCATCAACCCTAGTCATGTTTCTCCTATTGGGATGTGTATGGAACAAGAACTGATTTTTATCAACATTGATGCCGTTGTCAATGCTTTTTATCAGTGCGATTTCTAATTAATTCTCCTATTCATTCTAGAGAAGAGGAAGTAGTCTACTCATTAGTCTACCCATTTAATGACACATGAATCTATAATGTAGCCTTTATAGCTTTGTAGCCTTTTAGCCTTTATAACTACAATGCCCACTAAGGCATATTTGAATGAGATGTACTGTAGAATAGGATATTTCTAAATACATTCCCAAAGACTTTTTGCCCAAAATGTAAACATGGCTGCATTGATTAGAGGAATTGAAAAGATCAGAGGCATATAATTACAGTAGATTGGAGTGATGAGAGATGGAGAGTCAGTGTGTGTGTGTGTGTGTGTGTTTGTGTGTGTACTGTACAGTATGTAGTGTGTGTCTGTTTGTGTGTTTGTACGTGTGTGGGTGTGTAGGAAGGTGTAGGAATGGGAGGATTCTGGCTGTAGAAGAAACCTCTTCCATACAAATTAAATGATTGAAGACAGCGCTCGTCGCATCCCCAGTCTGTTCTGCCCTCCGTTGCTCTCTTTCCCTGGAGACTCATCCCCCCATCATCCCCTCTATCACCTCCTTCTATGGCTCAATCCATCCTCCTTTTTCTCCCCCTCCCTCTCTTTTTACTAAGGTCTTCCCTCCCCCTTTCTCATTTCGATGAACAGAAAGATAATTATGTGACGTGTTTCACCTGCTACTGACTGTGTGTATGTGTGTGTGTGTGTGTGTGTGTGTGTGTGTTTCTTTGCTGTCAGTAACCACTGCCTTGGCCTAAGAAAAAGACTAAACGGAGGCCAGGTTGGCCTTCAATGATGTGGGGGGGGGGGGGGGGGGGTAAAGACAGAACCAAATAGACGTTAGATAGCAGGAGGAAGAAAGATGACAAAAGGAGGAGAAAGGATAGAGTGTTTTCTTCTTTGCCAAAAACGCTGCTAACTGAATTTGGGCAAAGAGGGTTAGCCAGGGTCAGGCTGAGGAGAGGGCTGGGCTGGGAATAGGGAGGGAAGCGAGGGAGCACGGCAGAGGAGAATGAGAGAGAGAAAGATAAAAAGTAGGGGATGAAGGAGAAGAAACTATAAAGGCATCATAATTTATATAAAAAAAACAGTCTAAAAACAAAAAAAAACTTCAAAATATGAATATTCAAGTAGAGTATAATGTCATGGACTTTGAAACAGAATAAAATATTTAGAGGCATCCCTATGAAATTTTGTAATTATTCTGATGAGGAGGCATATTCAGCTGGTATGCCTGAAGACCCAGCGGCACTTTGCCGGCTAAATCTAGTTCATGTTTAACATTACATCTGAAGACTGTTCAAAATTCAACATATCGTGCCTCCCTCTTTCTCCCTCTCCCCTCCCTCTATCCCTCTTTCCTGCATCTCACTCTCTCTTATGCTCTCAGTTCATTTGTTCTGTTTTTCTGCTTCCTAATGTCCCTCCAATCTGCTTTGCTCTTCTCTCAAATCTCTATCCTGTCACACCCTGATGATTTTGCGCTTGCCTCTGTGTCTCTTCAGTTTGCCTAGTCTGTTATGTCTTATTTACACTGCTTAACTCTTTTCCTCTACATACTCCTTCTCATCTTCCCCTCATTCTTCCTGCCATTCTTCAACACTCTTCTTTTCCTCCAGCTCCATCTCTCTTCCTTCCTTTCAATCAAGCAAAGTGTCGCACACACACACACACACACGCACACACATACACACACACACACACACACACACAGTTGTATATAGCCTGAGTCTGCATCACTGCACTCATCTGTTGAAACAAGAGAGAAACAGACAGAGAGACAGAGAGAGAGAGAGGAAAAAAAAATAGACAGTGTGAGAGAGTGATGAGAGACTGAGAGTTAGAGCAAGAGCATGTGTATTTCTGTGAGGGAGACAAGGGAAAAGAAAAAGAAACTGAGACAAAATGGATAGAGAGAGAAAAAAGAGAAAGAAAGATAACAGCTGTGAGAAAAGTATGTGTGTGTGAGAGAAAGGGAGACAGACAGAGAAAGGAAGCGAGAGCAGGAGAATGTGTGTGTGGTAAAGAATGCGAGGTACAGAGATGATTGTAATGAAAGGTCAGAAAACAGACATTGCATGCTGGTCAAGGCAAACATGTTTAAAGAGACAGACAAAGAGATGAGGGGAGAAAGAGGGATATAAAAAGAAAGCAGAGTGAGAAAAGAGACAAAATGGAAAAAATAGAGAAATCTAGAGAGGAATTGTGGAAGAAAGAGAGAGAAAACAAAACATGGGATGGAGAAGAGGGAGGAGGATGTTGGTGACCGTGGGGAGAGTGAGGGAGAGAGAGAGAAAGAGAGAGAGGGAGGGAAGGAGTGTGAGAGAGGGGAGGGGAGATTCAGTGAGTGAGGTGCGTTCATTCGCTCATGAGAGGGAGAGTAAGTGAGTAAGAGAGGGAGGGAGGGCGGGAGAGAGAAAGGGAATGAGCGAGCAAATGAGAGAGAGGGAAAGGGAGAGGGGAGAGCATGCGAGACATTAACATTTAGTCCTGCCTGTGTGCAGCCGCACTGCTCCACTGGAACCGGGAATGTGGACGACTCCGTGGATGAAGGAACGGATTGCACTCTGAAGAAGAGAGACATGCAGAGAGAGAGAGAGAGAAAGAGCAAAATAATGAGAATGGAATAAAAATGGTTCTCCTTCTGTTGGGTCGTCCTCTTTCCTCTACTCTCATTTGCTTTGAGAGGAAAACTTCCCAGGCAGAGAGACAGAGAAAACACACACATATTGCGATATATCTATAAAATCCCTATACATATATCAATATATGCCTGTTTTCTTAAAAGCTGGCTTTGGGTAAGGACTGAGTTTCAATCTCATTCGTTCCAACTCTAAAACAGGCTAATTTGCAGAATTGTGTCTGATACAAATTTAGATATTTGACAAAAAGCAAAAAAATTAAAATACTGTTGCATTTCAATGTGCATTTTAAAATATTTTGAACAATTGAGACAAAAAAAGCTAAGGTGGCTTCTGTAGACTCAGCAGACCAAAAAACACAAAAACAGAGACAGATTTGTTGTCAAATGATTTCTACAGGCTTGGGAAAACAGGATTATATTGCTTCTCTTTGTTCACGGTGGCTGAAGTTGTGACTGTTTGTGACAGCGTCTCTAGAGTGCTTTCAGTGAGATGATGTGTACTGTGGATTTGTGTGGGACTTTGTCACCGGGACGCATCTCCCTCCTTTTTAAATGTCTGCGCTGTTCTGGCTGTTCAAACATGCCAACCTGTGCTCAAGCAGAGTGAGTGTGTGTGTGTAAGATTTAGAGGGGAACAGAGAGAGAGAGAGAGAGAGAGAGAAAGAGAGAGAGAGAGAAAGAGATACAGAGAATGAAAGAGAAAGAGAGAGAGAAAAGAAAGGGAGGGAAGATGAGTGTGACAGGTAGGGAGGTGGTAAAAATGGAGTGTAAGGAAAAAACAAGCAAGAGCAAATTTAGGGCAAGGAAACAACAGCAAATATCGTGCTGACAATCAAAACAAAAACCGAGGGGAAAAAATACAGCTAAATTATGATTAGGATAAATAATTAAAAGGGAAAAAAAATGTGTCAAGGCGATAATGGTATGCATGGTAATTATAAAAGTGAAAGACAAGGAAAGGCACTCTGTGCAGGTGTGCATCTATTTGTGTGTGTGTATGTGTGTGTGTGTGTGTGTATGTGTGTGTGTGTCTGCTTATGTGTGTAATTTTGGTTTCCACCTTGCGCAGAGAGGATCTACTGGTCCCTGTAGTTCACGGGTCACGCTGCCGAGTTCTGTCGACAGGGGTGGCTCTAAAAAGCCAACCAAATGTCACTATAAAAGCCTAGTGTTCTTCTGGGCTGGACAGAGCACCTCTCTCTCTCCTTCTCTCTTTTTTACCAGCTTCACTTCTCAAGCGATGGATGGGCTCTCAGTGTCCTTGCATGTATGGAGTCTTTGCGTAACATTTTGCTGTTTTTTCGCCTTGACTCTGAAGTTCTCCATTTTTAAAGTGAGATTTTTTTCCCCTCCTATAGGAATGTTGGATCCTGACTGGGAAAGCGTTTTTACACATTCACTTCCATTCTCTTCCGGAAAGTAACAGCACACAGCTTCAACCGGTAAGAGCTCTTGAAGCAACAAGCATAAAGCTACTTAGAACTTATTACCAATTAGCCTTTATTTTTCACAGAGTAAAATCATCCACATGCATAAAAACAGAAATAACACCAATATACAGTATATAATCTAAATTCATCTCTTTTTATTCTCCAGGTAAATAGTGACTGAAGAAAACAAATCAACACCATGCACGGGTAGTGGTTTGGAAGCTTCCAGAAGGATAGACAGCGAACCAGTGGGAAAGGAATCATGACCAGTGGATTATGTTATTTTCACAGCGCTTTGGATCTCTCCTGTCTGAACACCAAACCGGTCTTTGGTGGGATGGTTATCCACATGAGATGTCTTTGCTAGGAGGCAACTTGCCAGGGATAAGTGTGCCAACCTTCAAATCCATCTTCGCTTCTTCAGGGTCCCAAATCGTTCGTCTCTTACAGGACCTGCCTGTGCGCCCCTGAGAATATTCTGGAATATTCATGAGAATTCCGCAGGTGTGCTCTGCCTCTCAGGTGACTCCCTGCGAACTGGAGACGCTACAGGGAACGGTACTTTTCAGAGCGTGTCTCGTTTTGGCAGCGTGTCCGCCCGACAATGCCAGACATGTTTAATTGCAGGAGCGTGTGAATCATCTGGGGATGCACTTCTGAAGCAGGCTCAGCGGAGGAGTGAGGCTGATGATCAGCTCCTGCTCCAGCTCAAACTCCAACTCCAGCTTCAGCTTCCGTGTGCTTGCATGAGGCACGCGCACCTCTTCCTTTCTGAAGTTCTTCAACCTGTGCATGAATCCTCTCATGCCTCCAGGCCACTGAAACTAAATTAAATCTGTTGTTTCTTCTCTAATTCACCATCACCACCAACAATTTTTTCAGCACTGTTAATGTTTGTACTTCTTCTCATCTAAACGTGACTGGGGAAAAGACGTTACACCCTTTGGCTGTTGATATTTAGGGTGTAAAGTAAACATCTGGACTAGTTGTTTTGAGGTGTCGGAGCAGACTGTGGCCCAGCGGGCGCCGTGCATCATGGCTGCCCATGTCACGCTTGTCTGCCTGGGCCTGGCGCTGGTCCTGGGGCCCGGCCCCCTGGACCCGAACGGCGGCCCACGGGCTGTGGATGCCCAGGCATCACCGCCGGCCACCGCTACCAATCAGACGGCGCCGCCGTCCGCGTCATCCCCAGAGATGACTCTAGCCACGCCGAGTGTCGCTGTGCCCAGCGAATCGCCCGGCACCTACCTGTCCATGGGTGGCAACTGCCTGGGCTACTATGACGTGATGGGTCAGTGGGACCCGCCGTTCAACTGCAACGCCGGCATCTACCAGTTCTGCTGCGGCTCTTGCTTCTACCGCTACTGTTGCTCCAGCAAAGTGCAGGGCCTGGACCAGTCCGCCTGCAACAACTACGACACGCCCGTGTGGGCCAACACCGGCAAGCCGGTCGCACCTGTCACCGAGGCCCAGGAGGAGCCTGAGCGGGACAGCACCCACATGATCGTCTACATCATCTGCGGCGTGGTGGCCATCATGGTGCTGGTGGGCATCTTCACCAAGGTGGGCCTAGAGAAGAGCCAAGGCGGCCAGACGGACATGACGAACTCAAGGTAAGGGGGAGAGCGACAGAGTGAGAAAGAGAGAGAGAGAAAGAGAAAAATTTGACTCTGGTGCTTGTCCTGGTGCCGGGCTTGGACCGGGCTTCGGTGCTTTACCTGAGCATTTATATGGCACTGTTAGAGTGAATTGCGATGGCTTTTGGGGCTGGGGCGGAAAGTGCTGAGCTCCCTCTTTCTGCAAACCTGCAGCCGCTGGGCTGTGGAAGGTTTTTTTTTCCTTTTTGCATACGCACAATAGAGAGGCTACGATCGGGGTGTGTGATGGCAATATTTCAGCGTGGATTATTGACAGGAGGTTGGAGTGCTGCCACGCTTGTTCTAGAGCAGAGGGTGGAGAGGAGAGATGACTGAGTGAGAGAGAAAGAGAGAGAGAAACTGAGAGAATGGAGGAGGAGGAGGAGGAGGAGGAGGAGGTGATAAGATGGTCTGAATACTCCGAGAGCGCAAGAGCAAAGTCAGCTAGCGCATGGCCAAAATCTAGCGCTCGCAGGGAACACAGAGGCAAGAGGTGTTGGTGGCGAGGGGACGCGCGGGACAGCAGCCAGTGGTTACAATTGGGTGTTAATATGCGAGCGAGACTCGGAGCAGGAGCCAGAGCATGGAGTAAATGGGCCGCAGCCTCTCTGGACAACCCCCGAGTTTGAGCCTGCGCTACCTCGCCCGACCGCCTGCCTGCCCGCTCGCTCACTTGCGCCGCGTATCGACTGGCCCAATGACAAAGCCGGCCCATTGAAGGGCAATTCAGTGGTGCACGGAGAGAGGAGTGGGCGGTAAATTACCCCTGATTTACTGTGGTGCGCCGGGCTTTTTATGGGCTCCCGGTAAATGTGCACGGCTGCTCTGTAGGACAGCGAACGGACAGATCGCCAGGCAGGGAAGGGAGAGAGGGAGAGGGAGGAGTGTGTGTGTGTGTGTGTGTAGGGAGGGTGGGTGCATAAAGCCACATTTTGCCTATTGATCAGCACCAGGAAACCCAATGAGGCCAACAGGGCTCGCCTAAGTCAACAGCCTCATCGACAGACTAACACCTCGATCTGAAGGTTGTAGGAAAATAACTGGTGTACAGTGTACAAAGGCACACACACACACCATTCATTTGGCT
Organism: Limnothrissa miodon; assembly: GCA_017657215.1. NCBI lineage: Eukaryota > Metazoa > Chordata > Actinopteri > Clupeiformes > Clupeidae > Limnothrissa > Limnothrissa miodon. The sequence continues at coordinate 1,289,460 of JAGFZM010000031.1, read as the reverse complement.
CACAAAATGCCCCACACACACACACACACACACGCACACACACTTACACAGGACAGTGCTGATACACATAAATATGAACGCACCCACCTATGCACACTCAAACTTTCACAAACACCCTCCGGCATGATATGCACATGGTAGCTAGCTTGGCCAAGCAACTGATGAACAGTGACAGGAAATATGAATGGCCAAAAGATAAGCAGCTTGCTGGCAGAAAATAGAGGTTTCTGGATGACAGCCATGGCATTTGTTCTCATTGTGCCAAAACACATATTCAAATAATTCACTGTCAAAAATAAACACTACAATAGACTGGTCAGTTACTATCTGACAGTGGAAGTAGACTCATGTGCACAAGAGATCCAATGCTAAACATTTTTTTTTTTAATTAAGAGAGAGAAAGGGCGGTGATGGGGATGGTGGGGGCATTTGATTGTCTCTAGAGGGTAAGTGTGCAACGACATCATGGACAAATCTGGGTTTTAAGCTGGAGGTGCCTGTGTACGATACCCAGCGAGCTGTCTTGTGACTGTGACATCATACTCATTCTCCGGAGCACTCGGCAGCCTACTCGTTCCAATGCCAGAGATATAGCAACTGGTTTCTGAATTTTTCATAGCAAGGTTGCTGCCTGTCTGAGAATGGGACGAGGTCCTGGACTCGTTTGTGTTTTAGTTTCCAAGCTGAAATTAATATTCCGTTCACATGAATCATCTGTGTATGAACTCACTGAGATGAAAAGACAGGGACAGCCTAGTTGCCTTTGCCATAACTCACATTTCCACCATTTGTACCGTGTTACAATTTGATGTTGTTATGCTTCCAGAAGAGTAATGCCAGTGACCTACCCTGTGCAGTTATCTGGCAAACCAAATGTCTCATAACAAAGACGCCTCACGCTTGAGTTGTACTCTTACCAAGAAAAGCCCATATTTTCCCTACTCTAATTATTTCTGCAAAATGATTAGGCCATTTTCTGACAGAATTACTGCAGAGCTGGAGGTTGCATCATGTCCTATAGGTAAATCTGACAGCACAATTAGCACTTGCAGTCTTAACTATACATTTCTGTGTGAAATACCAGTGATAAACTATTAATAAATATTATATAATAATTATGTATCAGTTATAATCACAAAAGACAAAAGCAAAAACCCTCCCTCTCTCTCCCTCAACTGCACCCTCTGTCCCCTTCTCACTGATCTCCACCAGTGAGCAGCCAGAGGTAGATTTAGTCATTTCATTTGTATGCGCCGTTGTCACCAAATAAACTCCCAGAAGAAAACAAAACAGTTGTGCCTAGCGCTCTTTGCTTTGGTAGGGAAAACATGTGCCGCTTATCTAAAGTGGGGCAAAATTAATCACGGCTGTGCCTTGCCGCACCTAATACCCCCACCTCCCACAGAGCTGGATCAAACGATACCGTCTCTCTCCGTGGCTGAGCTAGCTTTGTTTACCAACTTTTGTTTACAAAATTATTTATTTTGCCGTGGTTCACCCGGCGCTTGAAGTAATATTTAGCGAACTTGCGCTTTTGCGTTTTGCCATTTGTCAGTAGCCTGCCTCCATCGGACCACTCTGTGTGTGGCAGCACAATGTGTACGGTGGTAACATTGAATCCTATGATGTTGCACACGCTACTGTAGTCTATGAAACAGTCAGTAGTCTACCTCTATAGGACCACTTGTGCACTCTGTGTGCATTAGGTCCTTTGATGTGGCAACCGTAGGCTACACAGTACAATAGGAATAGCATGGTACCTGTAAATGTCTATCCTAAACCCTAACCATGCAACAATGCCAGTATTAGATGTGTGAAAAGTGCTGGCCAAAATGGATCTCGAAATGACAGAACCTTTCACTCCTAAACAAGCTGTGCTTTTTACACACAAGTTGAAGAGCATGAACTCTGCAATTTGTTACCCCTACTATTGCAATCAGGCAATTGTCAACAATGGCTCCTCGGGGTGTGTGTAATACAGTATCAACAAAACACCACAATCATTTTGGCTTGAACAATATTGAGAGCCATTTTCAGGGGTCTCATCTCATCTCCAAAACCCTGAATGGCATAATGGAGTGACCAATAGGCTACTTACAGTCATTGACCATAGACACACAGCAATCTAACACAGCACCCAGACCATCCAGCCAATTCTGTTGACGGACAAAGACATAAGCACTACAAGTGTGCATTATATAAATGTATATGTACAGGCAGGGGTTAAATTAGTAAAACAATGAGTTTTGTGTAACCTAATAGACCGCCTGGTTTTCCTGATAAAAGGACGACCTATCAAAGCTTAGAAAAGTTGCAATCAGAGATTCTAGAACACTAACGTTATGTGGCTGCTTTTTCCTCAACGTTGAGGCGGTCAAACAGAGCACCGCATGCTGGTACACTATATAGGCCTACGAGAGGTTGACACAGCGAGATAGAAGCAGACAGACAAGGTATGTGCGAAGAGGTGCCTAAATGAGCAGCTGTCAGTTGAATTCCATTGTGCAATTGGCCAGTTCAGTTTCCGTACATGAGCCAGCTAGCATAATAAATCAACTGTTTTGACACCAGATCATGCAAACCTTGAAAGTTTCTCATTAAGGATCTATATTTAGGCTATACTAACACATTGAGCATTTCCCCTCTGGTTGTGTTTCACATGCTATTTTTTCTACAGTTTTCTACAGTTCTACAGTAGGCTACAGGTATTTGTGACAAGATTTTAAATGTTCTGACAGCGATAATATCCCAATAGCAATTTGATTTGGTACTATCATGGTTGTGTAGGCTATCTTGTGTGGTAAAGGTATGACAGGTCTGTGACGTTTATTATATTTCATGTCATGCATATGCCAGTACAAATTCTGACTCCAATCTGTACTTAAAAATTCCCAGTATAGTAGGCTATCTGAGTGAGTTAACCATGCACAAAAACACGGTGTATTAAAGTGTGTGTGTGTATTCTGTGCAGTCAAAAAAAAAAAAAGATTGTTCGCTCCGACCCCAGACCAGAGCCCCCCCACATAGCAAATCCCAATTTAACCCCTGTGTACAGGACATTTGAGGTGATGTTATGCCATTATGTTATAGCATTATGTTTTATTTTGAAAACGGTCCCTAGCTGCCTGGAGAAGCTTAAGTGGGCAAATGAAGCATTTCATAAATAGAGAAGAGAGGAGGTGGTGTTGTGAATATGGCCATATGTGCATTTGTTATATCTGTGCTCACACAAACAGAAATCATCTCTTGCGTGCGCGCGCGCACACACACACACACACACACACACACACACTCTGATTCTTCTCTGAATAGCTGTGACAGCAGGTACCCCCTATTTACCTTACTCTGTATTCTTGCCACATAATTTCCAGGAACACAAAATAATCCCCGCTTTCTCTCCTCCTCCTCCTCCTCTCTCTTTCCCTCTGCCCTCCTTTAAATCTCTTTATCTCTCCTTCTTCCTCTCTCCCTCTCTGGCCATCCCTCGCTCCTTCCCTCTCTCTCTGATGGAGCTGATATGGGCGAGCGACGGGGAGCCCTGACTGAGGCGGTTCAGTCTGCCCGCTCCAGGGCTCCAGTCCTACCCCGCTCACACAGCTCTTGCACTGAGAGGCTAATGAGCACAGGCCAAGCCACTGGGACTGGGGACCGTCCCTGCACCAATAGGCATGCACACACACACACACACAAACACACACATACACACAAACACACACACACACACACACACATTTGCACACATATATGCAACAATCACATTCTCTTTTTCTTTCTCTCTCTCTGTCTTCCTCCACTTCCTCTCTCGTTCTTTTTCTCTCACACAAACACAAATACACACACATCTTTATTTCATCACTTCTTTCTTTGGGTTCACAATTTGAAATAAAAATGCACAAATGTAACAGTTGCAACATTTGCACACATAAACACACACACACACACACAAACACACACACGCACACACACACACACACACACACAGACACACACACACCTGCACATGCAGAACATGCACGTGAGTATGCCACCAGGTGTACTTACTATAAGGAGTGTACAGTATACAAGCACAGATGGCACAGGCACAGGAGGAAGGACAGACACTCTTGTGCTCATCATACTCACACACTTACATCTGGCTCATACACTCACACTTACTGTAAACATACTGTACACACACACACACGCATGCACACACGCATGCACACCTGCTGCACACAGACATTTAGACAATAAAATGCACAGACGGTACACAGACAGTGTGCTTTACAAAGACAAAAATAAAAACATAGTGGATCAAATAAAGTAAGAAAACGAGCAAATAAGATTAGTAAAAAGTTAAAAAGAATAAAAAGTTAATAAAGGACAGAAAATAAAAAACATTTTAGAATAAGGAGTTTCCCAAATTCAAAAATCTGTAACCTACAAATGTGATCCTATAAATCCAGCAAACAGAAACACTCCTGTATTACAATAGTAACTATTATGCTTAGAAATAAATGATCCAAGTCAAACACCTCAACTGACAGTTACACCCCTGGATATTCCCGAAAATAGTTCCCTAGTGTGCACTGTTCCTTTAGACAAAGCAGCCAGGTAGTCATGGGAAGGTTGACCCTCTATACTTTATGGGCCTCTCTATTAAGAGGTCCGGAGTTCTAGACTTCAGTGACATTTTCAGACTGGGGTGGGGGGAACTCAGCTGAAAACGTCGGTCTGCCGTAATTGTGTTTGCCAACAAACATACTGATTATATGCTCACTCACACGCACATACAGACACCCACCCACCCACACACACACACACACACACACACACGCCCAAACCGAGGCACAAAGGGATTACAGCTAAACTCTCCCAGGCTGGAAATTGACAGCCACCCAGTCCTTCCAACTCCCCTGAAAGTGAGGCTCACGGAGGCAAACAGAGCTCCGAGTTCCTTTTTTTCCTGCAAACGCAAACATAGCCTCCTGTATCTAATCCTACCAATCCTAGCACCATTGTCCTCCCCTCTTTCTCTCCACCCCCCTCCCCCCCCACCTCATACAGTTCACACACACGCTCACACAGCAACTACCTCTATGCCAGCTCACCTCTCCAGTGCCTGCTCATCCTCTCTCACAGACAGTGCATATTTACAGTTTCAGGAAAAACAGGGACATTATGCATTCACTTACAGACACAAAGACATGCACAAATACACACATGTAACACACACACACACACACACACATGCAGGCAACACACAGATGTATGCACAATGAGCACAAACACAAATGCACACAAACATACACAATAGTCTAACACAAACTTGCCAAGCAGTTTGTCTAGTGTAGTGCAGTGTTGCACAATGCTCTGAAGCTAAAGTCTGTCTGCAGGGCACATTTGCGTGACCTCAGTGTGGCTCAGAGATCCATCCACAACATTGTCCAGTGCAGAGGTAAAGAGGGAAATGGAGAGAATGTGAAAGAGAGAGAGTGAGATAAAGAAAGAAAACAATAATGAGATAAAGAATAGGAATACAAAAGCGAGGGAGAGGAAAGGAATAAGAGGATGAGCTGGGGAGAAAGAGCAACAGGGACAAAGAAAGAGTTAGAGGGAGAGAAATAGAAAGAGAGAGAGAGAGAGAAGCAGAGGGGAGGTTTCAAAATCCCAAAATAGATTTGGAGGATCATCTGTTGCAGTCTGAGACAGACTTAGCATGCAGTGAAGGCCAGGTTCAAGAAATAGTGGCAGCGGTGTGTGTGTGTGTGTGTGTGTGTGTGTGTGTGTGTGTTTGTGTCTGCACATTCATTATTATTGTGCGTTTATTTTTGCCTCAGAGAGACCTCAGACGATAAGTCATTAATTTGAGACAGAGATATTGGAAGCCAGACTAGGTGTGTTAAATAAAAAGCGTTTTTGACCAGAGGGAAAGAACAGCAGGTGTGGATAGCAGTCTTGAGGAACACTCGGTTTAGGAAGTGCAAAACAGTGCATAATGTAAATGTTTTATTCATAAAAGACTGTTTGGATTCAGACTTCTGTGGTCCCCTCTTCTAATCCCATGAGTGAAATTCAGCCATTGCATTTTACCCATCTGTGAATTACAGTAGTGACACACACACACACACACACACACACACACACACTATCCACTATTAGAACTTTAGGGTAATTTTACCAGAACTTCACGGTATGCCTGTAAAATCAGAAAACGTCGGTTTTGAAACCAGAAAAACACATCTGTGGTGATATACAGTACAATGTGTCTACCAGCCCTCTATTTCCAGTAGGTGATGACGTCTTCGTAAAAAATCTGCTGGGGCCGTTTCGTAGTAGAAACACAACAGCTGAAAGGGCCAAGCCAGTGATTTATCCCATCACTTTTTCCCCTTCCAGAATTGTCCTGAAACTGTAGTGGAAATGCGTCTATTAACTGTGAATAAAAGTTACAGGTGACCGTCTAGGTTGGTGTCTACATGAGGATAGAGTATCTGTGTACTGTGTTTCTGTGTGTGTCTGAATATGATTGCTTTTGTGTGCATAAGTGTGTATGCGTGTGTTTCTGTGTCACTGTGTATGGGTGATTTTGTTTAAATGACATCTGTGTGTGTGTGTTTGTGTGTGTTTGTGTAAGAGAGAGAGAAAGACCGAGAAAGAGAACGAGCGAGAGAGCGAAAGAGTGAGTGTGTGTGAGCGGGTTTATGTGTTGCGCAGCGTTAGGGATGGAGGATGGAAACATGCAGCCCAGCACGGGTGTCTTTTCACTCGACTGGGCCAGCTAATGGGCGAGGCTGGGGCTGGATTGACGCCGCGCCAAACGGACTGAAAATCAACGGCTAACTTGCAGCGATTTGTCGGTGCGCATTCAGTACCAGGCGTCGCCCCGCCTGTACCCTCCACCAGAGTCCACACACCAACCCCCACCGCCCCGCCCCACCCACAAGACGACAACGACGCTGTGCCCACTTCTGCATGCCCAAATGCTCTCCTGATCTCTCAACTCGTTCTCTTCTCGTCATCTCTTTCTCTCCATTCCTCCCCGGCTCAATCCCACTCTCTTGCTCTCTGCCTCTCTCCCCCTGACTTTCTTTCTCTCTTTTTCTTTTATGTTCCTATCCATCTACCCAGTCCAATCTATCTCTCTTTCTTTCTCTCCTTCATGTCTTATTCTCCGTTCTTTCATTTGCCCCCTCTCCCACTTATGCAACGGGCGCGGACTCAAAATGGCAGTGAAGTAGAACAAAAAAGAAAAACGGCAAAGACAAAACCAAAGAGAGATGAGTATCAGTGATGAGCGAGTCAGCTCTGGACGCCCTGAGGGAAGAAAACAGGCGGACGCCAGAGATTCTCTCTTTCCATCTTTCGCTCTCTTTTTCACTCTTTCTCTTCTCTCCTCTCCCTCTGTTACCACCCCCTGTTTAATTCTGCCTGTCTTTCTCTCGCTCCATGCCCTTGCTGTCATGCCTTGTCCTTAACTGGCCTTCAGCTAGTGCAGGGAGTTGGAGTGTGTGCCACGCATCATCCATCAGCACCTGAGGAAGTTGGCAAACATGGCTGCCATGTGATGGAAGACTGACGGGAAAGTGCTAACTCGATGATCCAGATGCCAAATTCGTTGTTTTATGTACAGCTAGTGATGATAGAGAGAATAAGAGTGTGTGTATTTGTGTGTGTGTGTGTGGAAAAAGAGAGAGAGAGAGAGATAGGGAGATAAGAGCAAGAGAAAGACAGAGGAACACAATCTGCAAGAGTCTGTGTTATGCCTGAAACCATTCAAAGGTTCCAAATAAAAACATTAAGGTGGAAAAAGACAAAATGAGGTCCAGAATTTCGAAAACAATGCATACCAAACCATCTGCCCAAACCAACAGATAAAAACCGGCCCGTTGGCGCTAGAAGAGGCCTGCCTCTCTGGAACTATGTCACACAGCTGCACTAAGGGCCTGGCGCCATGCTCAAGCAGAAAGACTCAAAGGCACAAAGGTGATAGAGCAGAATGCCATAGGGTAAATGTAAAGAGAAGGCAAAGGTAGCAAAACAGTCTTTTTTTTAAATTCTTGAATTTCACAGACTGGCTGTTTTTAATGAGAAGGGTCATAGTTTACCCCCCTGAAATAGTAGGCAGACACCCAACTGGTGGTGGAGGGGAGGAAGGTGGGGGTTTCAGTGCCACCTCAGACAGCAGGAACAGGGACAAGTCATTGTAGGGCAGGTGGGTCCGTGTGACTGGACAAGTAATAAATAATGGAACGTTCAAGTATCAACTATCACAACAAGGTTTCATTTCTTTGAATTTAAAGGAATTTTAGAGCAGAACGTTGTGAAGTCTTTGGACAAATGCATGAGTGAATGGGAAGGGCAAAGATAGCAGGTAGCGTATGAGGCATGAGACGTGAGATACATAAGAGAAGTAAGTGCGTGGTGCTTTGGCCTGATTGATCATGCTTCAAACCTGTGCCTAGAGACAGACACTAACACTGGCTGTTCATCATCCTCTCTGTGGATTGTCATGGGTGTGGAAGAAAACTGTCCCATGGTCAATTGTGTGCCTGTGTTTGTGAGCGTGTGGGAGAGAGACATTGCGTATGTTTGTGTGTGAGTGTGTGCCTGTGTTTGAGTGGTATGGGAGAGTATGTTTGTGTGTGTTCTCAGACGTAATAGCTTTAGGCATTGGGGAGGAGAAAGAGGGAAAACAAAAAAGAGTGTGCGTGTTTGTGTGTGTATGTGTGTGTGTGTGTGTGTGTGTGTGTGAGGTTCTGGCTAGGTGTGGGGGATATTAGATGAGGTGTTCAGATAGTGAACGAGGAGATCTGTTTTCATCAATGAACCACTCCTCATTGTTTTCACGGACTGTTGCCTTAACTCTCTTTATCTCCCTTCAGATGATGTGTACACATATATCCTATCGCACGCGCGCACACACACACACACACACACACACACACACTCAGACACAGATTCCCCTTGAGTGCTGGCGACACAGTAGAATTTGACAGTGGCGATAGCATCAGATCTATGTTCTGATTACAAACAGGAGAAAGATGGGGACAACATCCACTCATAGCCTTCCCCATATATACCATCCTCCCCCCACCCCCCAACCTCACCAGCCCACACCCCAACCCTTCATCTCTTCTCTCCCCATTCATCATAGAGGCTCAACACAACATGCATCACCACAAGGCTACAGACTCAAACACACACACACACACACACACATACTCACACACAAGCATTCAGAAACACAACCACACAAAGCAGGAATGCACACACACACACACACACACACACACACACACACACACACACAAATACATACACACACATACTCTCTCTTCCACTCTCACACACACAGGCAGACCCACACATTCAAATGGACACACATGCACACACACACACACACACATACACACAGGAACACAAAATTCATAGCACAGACAGAGCCTCATCCTTCATCCTTATAATCTGCTCCCGTCTCTCTCACACTCCTGTACTGCATTGCCTGATGCCTGGCTCCTTTCTTCTCCTTTCTTCTCGCTGCTGCTCACGTCCGCCACCTCCTCTCAGGCCCTCGGGCTCTTGCCAAGGAGAGTCAAGCGCTTTGCTCTCATATTATTTTATGGAGTGTTCAAAATGTGGTTTCGATTTTCGGTGGGCTTTTGATTCAGTGTTATATGTACCAAGTTGATGCAAACGCTTGACCCCGAGTTGACCTGTTTGGCGAGCCCGGCCAGTGTGGCAGCTGCTTGGTTTTAGATAAGGAGGACGTGTAATGTGTATTTCCCGCGTTCCTCGAGTCACAAATCACCGGACTGACACTCTGTTATTGTCACTGGTTGCTTATGATCATAGTAAATATTGGCGGCCGAGGTTGAGTTCTGCCCAGAGAGGAGCACCAACGGAACAGCTGGGACATAAAAACCTTCTTACCTTTTTGCTCATAAATCTCCATTAGGTGCAAAGTGGTGAAGCTCTCATAGAGCACAATGCATCGATTCTGCTCTTTCAGACTCATATAAATATGCAAGCGAATGAGCAAAGCTCATGCATTTTAGCTATTGAAGCTCGATTTTTAGATATCCTCTAAGGTGGAAACAGGCAGTGTTTAACTTTCTTTCCTTACTTTAAATGAGAAATCTGTGTGTCCTTGTTGTATGAGGTCACTGAGCATCCAAATGTATATTTATAAACAGCCTTTACTATCCAGAAAACTGGTACTTGACTTGGATGTTTTAGCTCATTCATAGGCAATTTTGATTCTTATTTTGTATGTAAAAATACTGTAGAGTAATACCAGTAGTAAACAAACACCCCTAACGTGACACATCACTCCAGCTAGAGACTGAATTGAAACAGGTCTGATTGCAGGGTGTACGTGTGTGTGTGAGTATGTGTGAGAGAGAGAGAGAGAGAGAGAGAGAGAGAGAAAGAGAGGGCAGTGGAGTTGGCGTGGTGTGTTTGGATCCTGAGTGGAGCATTAGTGTGGAACCAGACATCAGCAAACATGGCCTTCCGCACACTATGCAAGCACAAATGGGTGGGCGCTGTCGATAGCCTGGATAATTACATTGCAGTTGTATCAATGATGCAGATCACAGTACTGTCACAGTGATGAAACTGAGTGGGAGCCAAAGAGTGACAGAAAGGGTGGGAAAGAGAGAAATAAAGAGGGATGGATAAGTTGTGTGAGAGAGGGGAAATGAACAGAATAAAAAAAGTGGAGAGCCAAAAATAATATCCCTGTTCCCAGATTCAATAGCTTCAGGTTTTGAGAACAAGTAGAGTGTGAGTGCATGTGTATGTGTGTGTGTGAGTGTGTGTGTCCCTGTCTCTCTTTCTGTGTGTGTGTGTATGTGTGTGTGTGGTGTGTGTATGTGTGTGTGTGTGTGTGTGTGTGCGGGAGAGAGGGAGCAATGCCCTTGAGCAAGGCACCACAGCGCACAATCTAATACTCCCTTTGGCCCGGTGTATAAAAAGGGAGGCCGGGGAGGAGGCGCGCTCTGAAAGTGAGATTTCGCAGAGGGAGAAGAGGATGACCAGGCAGAACTTCCAACCTCCGTCATCACGGCCACCAACTGCTGTGTGCATATGCTTCACTTGGAGCCGAGCGAGAGGAAATGCATTGAGAGGCTCCATTACATAACAAGAGGGGGCCTGGCTGCAGAGACATGATGATAGAAGACAGAGAGAGAGAGACAGCAGGAGAGAGACACAGAGAGAGGTTAACAAAAACAGAGGGAAATCGAGAAAAAAGAGAGATGTGGGTAGAAAAGACCAGAATACTACAAAAGGGTTACCAGAACACTAGTGTATAGAAGCTAGTATAGCGTAATAGATGTGTGCAATAGATGTATGGTGTATATGTACCTTTGTAGATACTGTTTGCCTTTACTTCAAAGTGGAGTTGGAGAAAAGATAAGATGTTGCTCCACTGCTTTTGGAAGGATCATGTGGCAGCACACATCTTCTCCCCCAACTCGCAGCACCCCCACCCTGTTCCTCCGTCACCCTAGTCCCCCTCCCTCCACCCCCATCCACCGCCCCAGATTTCTAAGGGGCATCAAACAGAGCATGAGTCACTCGGCGCCGAGCCGACACGTGCCGCTCCGCATCGGCATTCCCAGCACGTCGCCCCCAAAACGCCACCCCTTGGAGGAGAACACTCACAGATGCATCATGGGAAGGAGGAGGAGGAGAAGTGGGGTGGTAGTGGTGGTGGTGGTGGGGTACTTCCAGTCTGTTGTGTCAAGTGTGCCTGTTGTTCATTTAGCTTCCACATCCACCAAGCAACCCCCTCCCCAACCGCTGCCTCTACTTGTCCTCTTCAAAAGCAGTCTGCTTCCTGCGACTCTCTCCCTGTGTCACTGTGCCCAGAGGGAGAGTGTATGTGGGAGGGGCGCCATGCTGCTTGTCACAGTTTGCCCTCTCCAATCTCTCCCTGGCAGTAGAGAACTGGTCATAGTGTCCATGAAACTGTTCCAAAAAGTGGGATTTGTAGTGTTTTTTTTTCATTATTCTTTTTTTCAATGATTATGGTCTCATGTTTTGTATGTGTACATCCACAAGTGTGTATGCAGAGCTAATTCCAGGTGTAATGAGTGGCATAGTTTTTGGAAGGGGCACTTTTTTTCTCTCCCTTCTGTTCTTCCTTTTTTTACTCTCTTTCTCATTTCCTCTTTCTTTCTCTTTTTTTTCTGTCGTACGAACAAACACATGTTTTTCTTTAATGGGTTCTTCCCTCTTTTTTGGACAAAGCATGCTTCGCTGAGCTCATTCGACGAGCCCGCTCTGACATCTCGAGCCCTGCAGACCCATGAGTGTGTGATGTGCTCACTGTGTGCGGTGAAGACACACACACACATGCACGAAAACACAGAAGTGCACTATGCGCTAGGGAAACAGGAAATAGTGAGACGTGCTAAAGTACACATGCAAAAGATACAGACACAGAAAATTCACACAATCATGCAAACAAACACAAAAAGCTGGCAAGTCAGAATAATCATCCTCATCCAAAACAGGCACAGTTACTACACCCCTGTCTCTATCCACACCTCTCTCTCCCTCTCTCTCTCTCCCTCTCTCTTTTCTGCACACTACAGTGGGCACATGTTGCTGTGTGCTGAGCGGTGCTTCTGTTTCCGCCTCGGGGACTCTCCTGGTTCTTCGATCCCCCTCCCTCTCCCCCCCTCCCTCCATCACTCTCCCAGCCTCCTTCTTTATTTATCCTCCTCCGTTTGGACAGACCTTGCAGAAAATTAGGAACATTGTCTGGGTTTTGTCTGCTGGGCCATGTCGGTCAGACAACAGCGTTACTGGCAATGTGTCTGTTGAGTATGTGTGTGTGTGTGTGTTTGTGTGTGATTGTGTGTGTGTATTGATTGGTATATTTCCATATTTTAGTGTGTGTGTGTGTGTGTCTAACTGAACTGTTTTACTGCCTCTCATTTTCTATGTATTTATATGCGTTTTCAATGTGTGTGCATGTTTGTGTGTAAAATATCTATATGCGTGAGGATGGAAGTATGTAATTATGTGTGCAGATGTTACATGCATATATGTAATGTATACACATGTATGTGTACATGCATATGCATGTGCAGTATGTATATATGTAAATATGCATGTATGTATTAGTTACATTAACCTGTATGTGTGTTTGTGTGTCTATGTTTGTCAGTGTCCATTCCTTTGTGCTTGTGTTTGCAGCTGTGTGTAAATGCCAATTGATTGTATGGCTGAGATCACTGCAGCTGAACACTGGGCATGCCCATAAATCTCCTTAATGAGTGTCTGCATTAGCCCACAGCTAAACAGGAGGGACAGATAGCCTCACAATGCCGCACGGGGCGAAGGAGAGGAAGGGGAGAAAAAGAGACAGATAAGAAATAATGGAAAAAGACTAATAAGGGACAAAGGGAGGAGGACAGAGAGAGAGATAAAGAGAGAGAGAGAGAGAGAGAGAGTGAGAGAGACTGAGATTGAGAGTGAGAGAATGAAAGTAAAGGTCTTTGTGTTAGAGTGTGTAAATGTTAACAAACATACTTCATGAACAGATTACTGGGCAGTTTTAATAAGGAGACAAACAAAGCGGAGTGAGTGACTGAGAGAAAGAGAGAGCGAGAGAGAGAGACTTTCAAAAAAGTGTGTGTGTTTGTGTGCAAGCGGGAGGGCAGGAGATGTTTTATGGGGTGTTGCCTGAACTACAACACCATGAACACAGTGTACCAGATGAAGGGAACATGTTCACCCCTCCCTGTGTAACAAGTTAACTAAAGAACTGGACCCCAGTGGCCTCACGACTCAGTCGGACACCTTCAGGAGTCTCTTTGTCTCCATGGTGTGTCTGGTTCCCTTTAATTGAGTGTGTTTACATCCGAAAGCAGTAGGAGGAGAGGTGATTGACAGAATTTTTCACAGTGTGAATGTGAGAGAGCCTTGGTGTGTGTTCTGTGACTGTCACATAATGACGGTTTGTTTTGTTGTTTGTGTGTGTGTGTGTGTGTGTGTGTTTGAGTGTAAGAGCTGGAGTGATTCAGAGGGTAGTTTGTCATGTTGCAGCTCTGCAGATTTGATCTGAGCTGACAGGTGTGGCTGAGTACAGCGAAAAATGGCACGCGTAGAAAAAGAGAGAGAGAGAGCCTAAAAAGAGGGGAAGCAAGAAAAACTGTGGTAAAGAAAGAAAAAAGGTGTATATACCAACAGTGATAGACAGAAAGAGCCTGTGATAGACAGAAAGATGATGGCAGAGAAACAGAGAGGTAGAGAGGGAGGAAAGAGAAAAGAAAAAGAAAGGGAAAAACAGAGAAAGATTGACGGTGAACTGGTAGAGGGGTTAATTGGCATTTTATCAGGGGTTAGTGATGGGTGTTAATTTTTCATGGTGACTCAGGGACTCCTGTGGCGCTCAGTTATTGTCTTCTCTGAAGTCGTTCGTCAAGACACAAGTATCCTTGTCATGGCTGTCGGTCATGGGATGACAGAGTGAGAGAGGCAACATGAAGAGAGACAGGAAAGAGAGAGAGAGGGGGAATGAGGTAGAGAGAGAGATAGAAAAAGGTAATTAACCCACACAGGAACCAGATGGGGCCTGAAGTTGGTCGATTGTGAAACACAGCCATGGGAAAGTCTACTCACACACGGAGGTGTTGTCATACTGAGGAGCAGAAAAGTGATACACCTCTTTCACAGTCCTGAATGACAAAGAAATAGAGAGCTGGAGAGAGAGAGAAGGAGAGATGAAGAATCAGGGAAGGAGAGAGAGGGGAAGAGAGAGGGAGAGAGAGAGGAAGAGGTATAATAGTGTGTGAGGAAGACAAAGGGAAATCGAGAAGGAGAAAGAGGGAAGAAGAGAGCATGCAGTACAGTAACATACACATGCAATAAGACAGAGCATTAGAGAGGGGAAATGTATATAATGCTAGTGGAGCTATGATTCAGTCAGTGACACAGTCAGTGCACAAAGAAATTGAAGATGCACACGATAGCGGGAGGGAAAGAGTGACAGAGAGAGTGATGGAAACGTGTGAAGGAAGACAGGGAAAGGAGAGGGAGAGTGGGAGTAAGAGATTGCGAGCAGGAGTCAGGAGAAGGAGAGATGCAAGATAAACTGGTTATGGAAGTGGAAATGAAGGGTAGACAGCATTGATGAATTGCACACACACTCTTGACAGACACACACACACACACACACACACACACACACACACACACACACACATCTCTCACTCTGAGTCGTACACATACATATCTGTCTCTCCATATCCTGCTCAGAAGACTGGCATGCGTGCAGAAAAAGTCCTTAGAATAATAATGAAATACAAAGGATTCAGGCCCAGCCAAACAACTGACTGATTTTAAAAGGATGGGGATCCACCCGCTGGTTTTGGTCTAATAACAAAATATCTGCTTGTGTTTGAAGCACCAGTTTCAAATACTATTTGAACTTCCTACACCCATCCTACTATCACAGAGATTCAAAATATCATTTTTATTGGACCTGTGAAGTTTGTAACACAGATTGAAATTGCTACAAGCTGAAGCTTTTGTGTGATAATTGAACATCTATCTGACAGCAGCAGAGCCAAAATAAATGTTGGGACAAAAAAACACAGCTTTGTAATTTGAAACTAAAACAGTATCATCTTACAGTGAGAAAATTTCAAAGGACAGATATAACTGGCTGTTTTTTGAACTGGTCATATACAAAATTAAAAATGATGGCACAGACACACACACACACATATATTTGGGGTGTGAGAGTATATGTTAATGGTGGCAATAGAGCAATAGAAAGTCAAGACATTTCAAAACACATAACTGCTGTTCCAGCAGAACTTTCTGAACTGCTGGAATGACTTGAAGAAATCAGGCGCTTGATGGCTGATGGGGAAATTAAGATCAGCAGACTGCAGTTGATAATTGGCAATGATGGCCTATTTTAAATTAATTTATAGACTGCATTATCCTGCAATAAATTAGTGCAATAATTATGTAGTCTTTGGACAATGTGCCGAGTGTGTGTGTGCATGTGTGTGTGTCTGTGTCTGTGTGCGTATGAGAGGGAGAGAGAAAGAAAAGAGAGAAGAGTGTGTGTGTGTGTGTATGTGTGTGTTTAGTGTGTCCATGTGAGCATAAATCCTCTCCAGGGTGTTGATATTTGGTTTGTCTGACAGTAGGAGAGGCAAGCGGTGTCGGATGCTACTCTATTAGGAAGTCTTTCACCCCTGTGGGGGGGGCCAATCAATCGCAGCAGACAAACACATTTGCACACCCTTGCCACTCCCTCCTCTCCCCCTCTTAGCCTCCTTCCTCCAAGCCCATCCCTGACACCACAAGTCAGACTCTGGCGAGCAGGTGGCTCCCCTGAAACACCACATTTTAATAGGACACGAATGAGACCGCGCTAATCATGGTAGCAGTGGTGGTGGTGTGGGCAAGTGTCTATGGGCGGCAGCCAGCCGTTCCCAGTCCCTCCGTCCTCTTTTAGTGCCCGAGGAGGAGAGAGATTAGCCATTAGCCATTAGCCTGACTGGGCCATTACGGGGTCACTGGATGACTGTGGGCTTTATGGCCCGCGGTAGTCTGCTGGCTCATCAGGAGCACAGGAGCGTGCAGGCCAGTGGGGTGGGCGAGCAGCTTGGGTTGCACGCGTGCTGACATCCCCCGAGTTGATCAGATAGGAGGTTCAATGGAGGAGCGGAGGGAAGGCTGGGTATTGATCTCTGATCGGATCCATACAGTACATGGGGTGGTGGTGGTGGGGGGTGGGTGGTACGAGATGGATGTGGTTGCTGGCCCTCATAAGGATGTCCCAGTGGGAAAAAGCAGGTTGAATGCTATTAAAGCAACAATGTACACAGTGTTTAAGGGTAGAGGAAAGAGGTTAGGAAGGTTGTGTGTGCGTGTGTGTGTGAGTAAGTGAGTGATGCCATTTGCAGAGATAGTGTGACCGAGCTTTTGTGTCAGAGGGCAGAAGAGGAGAAGTCTCCAGAGTAGTGTGCAGAAGGAGGATTCTTAGGTTGGAACTTCAGAGGTTTGTATTGTGTGTGTGTGTGTGTGTGTGTGTTTGTGTGTATGTGTGAGTAAGATTGACTTTGTCTACTTAAAGTGGAAAGATGAAGGGGGTGTTGGGTGCCACAACCCTTTAAGAGCGTTTTAGAGTATATGCTGAAGCAGAATGAGTAGCTTGTGGAGTGTGTGTGTGTGTGTGTGTGTATGTGTGTTGTGTGTGTCAGCGGCCATGCGTGTTTGCGTGCATCTGAGTGACGAATCCTCTATGTCTACATGACAGTTGCCCTGGGGGTGGAGTTTCTGAGGCTATTATACGCCATGAGTATCAGGCCCATAGAGTGACTGCTACCACAATCCCTAAGCAGTCACTCTATGAGATTGTGTTTGTGTGTGTGAGAGAGAGAAAGAGAGAGAGAGAGAGAGTTAAATTGGGTTCTGGAATGAAACGAGAACACAGAAATCAGAGCAGGAACACAAGCTGTTTTCACATCACAAAGTATTTACCTTGTTCAGGCTACAGTACATTCAATTAGATTGACGCAAACAGTACCTCAGGTCATGGAAAGGCATATGCACATTTTGTCTCTCACAAACACACACACACACAATTTGTGCTGCTATTACTGTAACAACTTCAAGTCAAACAGGCAAGATCTAAAGACATCAAACAAAACATGTTGCACGTATGCGACAAACAAAACATGTATTGCCCTTGGTTAGTTTTATGTTTTCTATATTTTTGCCACCTTTATGTTTAGTATTTGGCTGTAACACCAGCTTAAAGAGGGCAGACCATGCAATTGTTTGAGGGAACCTTTCATGAAATGTATATAAGGCTATAGAAGGTGAAAACAGTTTTCTGTTCTTTAGCTTAAATCACACCATATTTTAAAGTGATACTAGCGAAGATTTAATGCTTAGAACTTGAAGCTTAAAAACCTTTGTACATCAGGCACAGAAAGTGAGAAAGAGAGAATCGGGGGGAGAGATCTTTATTAGGAAAAGCATGGCAAACTCATGCTGAATTTCTCTGAGGAGCGCCGTACATCAAGCTCCATGCAGAGCCTGATCAGCAAACAGCCACTGTGGGACACAATTTGGCAGCTGTGTGCTGTGATATAACCGCTGGCGGGGGTGTGTGCTGGGACAGTGGGCCAGCGCTGATGCAGGCAGGGGGGCACTCACTGGCACCTGCGTCACCAGACCCCTCACAGAGCACAGGGAGCACCTTGCGCCACCAGAGTCAGAGGGGCCACAGCGTCAATACACACATCAGTTCACATCAGAACACACACACAAACACACACACACACCAGAAATACCCACATATACACACGTGCTTGAGTAAATTGTCCACTTATACAAACAGTCACACAGAAAACCAAACCACACGCACACACACCCACACCACATATACAGCACACACACACATACACAGCCACAAATACACACACACCTGAGTAGACTGTCCACTCATACAAACAGACACACATTAATACACAGAGACTCACAACACACTCACACACACACACACACACACACTCTCCCACAATAACAGGCACAAATATGCACATACACACTCATACACACACCACCAAAATAGTCACAAATACATGCATAAACATAAACAGGCATACACACATACACACAGCAGGGGGTGCAGTGGCACACTCCAAACACACAACACTGTGTGAATTATTGATCATGTTGGAGCGAGTGGGTGAGAGAGTTGTTGGTGCTGGCATCCATGAGAGGGACTGTGAAAAACAGGGATAAACTCTGAAAGAGTGTACAAACACTCACTCGCACACACACACACACACACACACACACACACACATAGACACTGGAGAGAGACAGAGAGGATGAGATAGACTCAAGAGATAGACATAGAAATTGAGGAAGTAATCACAAGCCGCAAAATAATTGAAAGTGCGACGGCCACCCGCGGCGCCTTGGATGGTGGGTGCTGGCGGTGGGTGCACAGAAACAGCTGCATGCATCCCCAGCGCGTGGTGTGATGCTCGGCTTCCCCCCGCTCAGCGCAGCGTGCCTCTACTGCTGCTGGAGGGGGGCCTGCGCAGCTCAGATGGGACAGTGCAGATTTATTTACTAACTGCTTTTTTTAAAGCTCGCTTTGTGCTCTCACCAAGCACACACACACACATACACACACACACACACAAGCATATAGCCTCCATGGCCCACCCTCAGTGGGACTGATGTGTGTGTGTGTTTGTGTGTGTGTGTGTGTGAGAGTGAAAGAGGCATAGGATCTGGTTCCATTTGTTTGTATGTATGTGTGTATCAAAGCACAATAATCAGTGTGCAAGTTTGTATGTGAATGGGATTCAGGTTATAGACACAAATTTGCATGAGGGGTGTATGTCCACTACAGCATAAGTATATATGTGTGTACTGTATGTGGTGTGTGTGTGTGTGTGTGTGTGTGTGTGGTGGACTGTACCACTGAACAGAGTTTGCATCTCTATATCTCCACTTGAGTGAAAGATTCTGCAGCTCATACAAGTGTGCAGTAAAGCATTAACTGCTAAACCTACATATCTATGCGCTTTTGCCTTTGTCCGCTCACATGTGCATATGTATGTGTTTGTGTCTGTGTGTGTGTAAAAGCGAACCCAAACAGATTAAAAAAACATCAGTATCCATCCCCAGTCCGGCCTTCCCGAGTAAAGTCCTTGCCCTTGCCCAGGTCCTAGGAGACGTGTCTCCACAGTCAGTCCTTGCCTGAAGGCTGTTGAGTCTCCCATGGGCTGATCTGTAGCACAGCCTCCCTCTCTTCCCATCTCCCCCCAGGGCTGGCAGGGGGTCCCTGTAAGCCTGTCCTTCCTCAGCAGGATACAGGAGCCTAATGAGGCTGAGCAAGAGGGGTGTGCTCTGTGAGGAGTGTGCACAGCTCCTCCCAGCTGACTGTAATGCACTTAAAAGGGTGACATTGACTCCCATTTAAAGGGTCACATACAGCCCCCCCTGCTCCCTTTGGCCACCAACAAGGGTGACTGCACAAGCTGCCCCCTTAGCTGGACACTAAGAGCTGCCCGGCTGGCTGACTGGAAAGGGTTGGAGACACTTGTGTGAATAGACAAGAGGTGATGTGTTGATATTTTGCAACAACAGAAAAATGAGACAAAATAGTCGTTATTGATCAAACTAGTTAGTCACACGGGACAGACCTCAAAGGGACCCAAAAAACAAATGGCCTACTCAAGAAAAAAAACTAGAGATGAAAAGCAATAATGAAGAAGACAATTTTCTCATACCCTCTAAAAAGCTAAGAAATAATTACTTTGCCTTTAACTCCAAGCACAGAGCTCTTCTACTGAAGATACGACTGTTGGCTGAACACAAAAGCAGAACAAAATGATATAATTTAGTACTAAAAAGTACAAAAGAATTTACAGTGACTCAACATGGAAATAATTGCTGTTTTCAGTCAAGTAGACCTCAGAGAACAGTTGTTTTACAACTAAATTGTTCCTAATCTTCAATAATTCTTTATCTATTAAATTTTACATTTAGGTGAGTCAGTGTGACCAGATTTTACACGGCTAAATTCCATTCGCTTAAATTATCCAGTGTGAAAACCTGAGCACAGCTGGGTGCATGATATTCCGCTCTCGGGTGGTCGTAAGCTTGTCTTTTATCTGTAATTAACAAGGGAGAGTCTTAATAATAACTTATCTGGAATATGACAGTTTAATTAAAGGACTACACGTTCCATCTTTTCACATTACTTTCCGCTAACCGGACATGCTGTGCGCATCAGTGCGATTATAGATAATCTTCCCTTGTTAACAACTGAATAATCACTGATTGCGGTGTAACAACTCTTTTGACTTAAAAAGTTGAAAATATCCTGCACTGAATTGTAGAGGAAGGCTGGTGTCTGGGTTGTTTGATAATAATTGTAATTTATCTACTTGTTGCAAGGCTGCGCCAAGCACAACCAACTTTGACCGTGGCGACTGTTATCGGTTTGTACAGCTGGACAGGCTTTGGAGGCTTGTTTTGACGTTTAATCTGTCGACATTAGGCACGCTTGTCTTCTTCAAAAGAGAGGAGCACCTGGGTGCGAGCAGAGCTTGCATCCAGAAGCAACGTCCTTTATGGGATCGTGCACTTATTTTACGCTTTTGCTGACACCCCATTGCAGATGAGCGTGAGAAGCAAAAAAAATCTTCCCTGATCTTTTATTCATTAGTTGATTCACTTCCTAACACTTTTGCATCCCATTTTTCCTCGGGCAATTTCAGATAGAGATCAGCCTTAGTTTTATTGGTGTGCGAGTGAGTGCGGCGGGGGGCCTCCTGCAACTTCTCCCCAGCCATACATTTTTGATAAACAAAATTTGACTGTGACGTCACACGTAGTTGACTCATTAAGTGGGGCAACATCACACACCCCATTTTGTTTTTCTTTTCTTTTTTTATGGTGTACGTCACAAACGTTCAGTCAGTTCTGCCAGAAACCTCAGAACCACAGCTGTTGCCATGAGGAAGTGTATGCATGGTGTAAACATGAACGAGACCATGGGCACGCGCTTAATTTGTCGTAGCCTCAGGATTGACACTGAATATTTATGACTCTCTGTGGTATGCCCCCCTAGACGGAGCAGATAACAAGCTGTTTACGTGTCATGAGACTCTTTAACCATGCTTCCCCCTTCCTCTGGTCTGAAACGTTCAGTCAAGTTGGTTTGTAGGTGTTTTGTCGAGCGGCGGGATGTTGTCAGTGGGCCGGGTGTTAGTGGCCTGTCGGCGTGGCGACCTGCGTGCACATAATCAAACGTAGGGAATGACTTCAGTCGGCGTCAGCAGCAGCCCCCTCCGGAGTGCTGTTGGCAGGGACGAGCGGACGCCTTCGCTAGGGCTTGTTATCTTGAAAGAGACAGATTCCCCTCCCCTCGTCCTCTTGTCCCGCCCTCCCCTCCACCTCCCTAACACACACACACACACACACACACACACACACACACACACACACATAGTCTACTGTGGCCGCTGGCCGCAAGCTGGCTGGCAGCGGGCGTCAGGCATCAGGGCTGTTGGCAGTGGCTGTGTTGGAATCTGTTCCCGGGCACTGGGCATCTCATCCATGTTCCTGAGTGCCAGGAAAACAGCCGGAGGATATGGGTTGTTATTTTTTGGGTGGGGGTCGGGGGTTGTGGGCTGGTTGGAGGTTGTTGCTTGTTTGCTGAATGCCTGTGATTATCTGATGGGGGCTCAGGGACATGACACTGTCCTTGGGGTTCAAAAGTGGTTGGTGCAGGGGTGAGAATCGGAGTCGGATCTGTATATGTGTGTGTTTTTGTGTGCGTGTGTGTGTGGGTGTATGTGTGTGTGTCTGTGTGTGTGTATGCATGCCATTGGGCTGAGGGAGAGAGAGAGTGGCAGTGTCCCACATTAGTAGCAACCCCACAGCGTCGCCAGGGAAGCAGAAAGCTGAGAGAGAGGGAGAGAGAGAGAGAGAGAGAGAGAGAGAGACTGCTAGAGAGAATGAGGAGGACAGACAGGGAGTCAACAAACAAACAAGCCCAAGTGTCAGAGAGAGAGAGTGTGAAATATCCAGATTTACTGAACAGAAACAGGAAGAGATGGAGTGTGAATGGGACACTGGTCTGGTCCTCTCCATTGAATATGCACTCTGAAGATGGAGACAATTGGAGAGGAAAAAGAACTGAGAGTAAGTATGAGTGCAAAAAAGAGGACAGAAAAAGAGAGAGAGAGAGAAAGGAAGAAGCGGCGAGTTGTATTTCCCCAGGATGTGGACACTCTCATTGTCTCCTCCTGTCTATCAATGGTTGGGTCGGTCGGGGGAAAAGAGTAACCCCCCAACCTCTTTTCTCGCTGTCTGTAAACTTGTGGTTCTCTTTCGTTTCGAAAACGTACGAGTGGATGATGCCTATCATCTCCTGCTTTTCTGAAGTCATTTTAAACCAACCCTTTGAAAAAAGGGCAGTAAGCGCACTGACGCGCGCAGGCAACTACTTAGACAGCCCTGCGTGACGTCAGAAAGTCTATATATTGACTGCGCTTACGCTTCAGGTCCTCTTTGCCTTTTTCACCTCGCTACTGCGTGTGTATTTCTGATTGTCTCCGTTTGCCTTTGCAAATATTCTAAACCGACGGCTTTTGTCAAAGCCCACCAAAACAGCTTTTTTCAAAGCTCTTTGAGGGATTTCCCGTCTTGCTCAAAGTGCTCACGCCGGTCCCTGACTTCTGGTACCACGAGACGCAAGATGGCTACTCGCCGATGCACCGATTGCGACCGCGCAATGGCGATCTCCGACCGCCATGCCATCTGTTTCATCTGCATGGGGAGCGAGCATGCTATGCTCGCCTTTTCGCGACCAGATCTCTGCTCGGCTTGCGAACACCTCTCCCCTACAGCTATCGCCAACAGAGCGGCATTCTTCGTGGGTTCCACTGGCGTTTCGGGGGCAGGTTCTTCCCCCGCTGGCGTTAGGGGTATTGTTCCCCACCAGTCTCTCGATGTTTCCCCGGCGTCTCCGCACCCGGTTGGGCTCATCGATCGAGCTTCAGTGGCTAATCGACCGTCGGTTAGCTTCTCAGCGGCTAGCTTGCTACCAGCTAGCCAGCTAACCGAGGCCCACCAGGCTAGTCCTGCTAGCTCCATTGGCGCGCTCTTCGCCCGCGCGGCTACCACGCCGCCTCAAGGCGACACCGATGACGAGCTGTGGATGAGGAGGAGATGTCCTCCTTCCTCTCCGCTCACGGCGCCACCGTCGAGGATATGCCTCCGGCTGTCAAGACCCACGCCGCTCAGCTAGCTTCCGAGCTAGCTTCTCTGGCTACTCAGGCGGCTAACAGGCTAGGCCTGCCTCCGCCTCAGCGCTATCCGGAAGGGCGTTTCGACCCCTTCTCCGGTACGCTGCCCTCTCCAGATGCTCTCCCCCTCCCCGCTCACCCCACGGTTGTGGCCGATGCGCAGGGCTCCTGGGAGGCTCCCTACACCGCCATTGCCCCTATCCAGGGACACGCGGCGTTTTACGCGATGGACAAGGCGGGCGCCATTGGCCTCTTGCAGCTCCCTCGCGTTGAGGATGCGGTCGCTGGTTGCCTTGCACCAGCCTCTGCTGCCACCTGGACATCGCCTCACGAGCTCCCCTCCAAGCCGTGTCAACGCACGGAGAAGCTCGCTTCCAAGGCCTTCATTTGCACAGGCCAGGCGATAAGGGCGCTAAACACCGCCTTTCTCCTCTCCTCCTTGGCGGAGGAACTGGTGGCTGAGCTGGCTACGCAGCACTCAGAGCTGACCGTCCATCAGCTCCGCAGAATTACCGCCCTCACCTCACTGGCTATTCGGGCGGCCATTAAAGCCGACGGGCGCTCCCTTGGCTCACTGGTCGTCTTAGACAGGCATCTCTGGCTAAACCTCTCCTCCATGCCGGAGAAGGAGAAGAAGCATCTGCTGAATGCTCCTATCTCCGCCGATGCACTGTTTGGCCAAGCGCTGGAGCTACAGCGCGATCGCTTGGAAAAGACGAAGTCGGCGGCTCAGGCCCTGCAACCCGTGCTTCCCAAGCGTGCCCCGCCTCAACAGACCGCTCCCGCTGCTCCTCAGACGTGTGCTCGTACGCCTCAAAGGACGCAAAAGAAGAAGGCGGACGCGCCCAAAGCCGCGCCACAGCCGGCTGCCGGGTCGCAACCCACTTGGCAGCGCTCCCGCTCTCGCGGGCGCCCAGCTCCCGCCAACCGCCCGGTTAGCCGGGAGCGGCGTAACAGGCCACAGCGACCCTGATGGGGTTGCGTGTGCGCGGCAGAGCATGTCATGCGATCGCCATCCATTGACTGCTACGCCTCTGTGTGCTCTCAAAGGCCCGGGTCCTCGCTCTGCAGTCCCCAGCTCGGAGCGTTCTCCCCCGCTTCGGCGGTCCTCTCTGATCTCACCCCCTCACGGGGCGCTGAGTTTGCCTTGTTCACAAGCACTCCGCACACACGCTACAGCCCCTCTGGGGCAATGTTTGAAAATGAGCCCCGGCCCAGGCCGGAGGACGGTCTCTGTTCTGTCAGCGCTATCGCGCACTGGGGCACCGGTACAGTCTCCGGCGCGCGTTCAGCTGACACACGCCCCACGCTCTGCGCCCCGCGTTTCGACACACCTAGACGGCGCCCACGTGGCGCCGAGGCCTCCACTTGTGCCACGTTCTCCACGTCCTCTGTCCCCCTCGCCTTCGGGCAGTGGGCATGCGACGCCTCTGAATCGTTCAGCTGACACACGCTCCGCGCTATGCGCCTCGCGTGATGACTCGCCTCTACGGCGCCCAGGTGGCTCCGAGGCCTCTACTAGTGTCGCCACCTCCGCGTTCGCTGTCCCCTTCGCCTCTGGGCAGTGGACATGCGACGCTTCGGAGTCGTTCACGGTCGAGAAGTCCCCCCCATCCTCTCTCGCCGCTTCTGTCGGTCGATTCCTCGCCCACATACGCGCAGAACTGTCTGCTCAGTCTGACACGTCTGCCCTTGGCCAGACGGGTAGCTTCTCCCCCTTCTTCGAGGTCGTCGCCGATACGCACTCCGAGTCGGCTGCCCCACGGGGCGTCGCAGGTGCAGTGCGCGGCTCATCGACCCCCTACGTCGCTGACACGCGCTCCAGGTCGGCCGCCCTACGGGGTGTCGCAGGTGCAGTGCACGGCTCATCGACCACCTACGTCGCTGACACGCGCTCCAGGTCGGCCGCCCTACGGGGTGTCGCAGGAGAAGCGCACAGCTCACCGACATCGGATTTCGCTGATGTGCGCGCTGAGTCGGCCGCCCCACCGGGCGTCGCGAGTACTGCGCACGGCCTCTCAGTCACGCGTGAGCGCCCAACGGTTTCACACACGGCTTACTGGCCCTCAGCCCCCGCACACTGTCGGGTCTCTGGTCTGTCAGTCGGACGCTCTTCGGCTTCACGGACAGCCTCAGTCTTTGACCTCGGCCCCCCTAGTGCCACCCGGAGGCAGCATAGCACTTCGTTTGTCCTTGCTGCCTCCTCATGCCGCCGCTCTGCTCCGGCAGAATTGGGCGATGTGCACAACGTCGCGTTGGGTCATATCAACAGTGTTGAGGGGCTATCAACTGCAGTTCAGGTGGCCACCCCCGCCCTACAGAGGTGTCATGGAGTCAGTGGTGCCCCCCACCAGGGCCCCTGCGCTCAGACAAGAGCTTTGCGATCTCCTGAGAAAGGGCGCTATTCAGCGCGTGGATCCGACGCTGGCGCGCACAGGTCGCTACAGTACGTACTTCCTGGTGCCCAAGAAGTCGGGCGCTTTTCGCCCTATCCTAGACCTCAGAGCGCTCAATGCTTTGCTCAAACCTCTCACTTTTCGCATGCTCACGGGGCGAATGGTGGCGGAGTCGGTCCGCCAGGGGGACTACATGGTCACCATAGACCTTCAGGACGCCTATTTTCACATAGGCATAGTCCCGAGGCACAGGCGTTTTCTACGCTTCGCCTTCGAGGGCAGCGCGTACGAGTACGCAGCCCTCCCCATCGGTCTATCTCTAGCACCTCGGTGCTTCACGAAGCGCGTGGAAGCGGCGATCGCTCCTCTACGCGCTCAGGGGATCAGACTCCTCAATTACTTGGACGACTGGATGCTGCTGGCTGGTTCCAGACAGCTCCTAACGTCACAGACCCACGTGGTCTTGCGTCACCTGCACAGTCTGGGTTTCCTAGTGAACCTAGGCAAGTGCATGCTCTCTCCCTCCCAGGAGGTCGAGTTCTTGGGCGTGAGGCTGAACTCACGCTCGATGAGAGCGACGCTCACACCAAAGAGGCTTCAGGACGTCAGGGCGTGTCTACGCCATTTCAGACTCGGTGCCTGCGTTTCGGCCAGGCTGTGTCTCAGACTGACGGGCCTCCTATGCGCCGCAGGCGGCGCTGTCCCACTCGGCCTCTTACACTTACGCCCGCTGCAGCTCGCCTTAGCGGAGCTAGGTGTATCCTCCAGGTCGAACCCCGCCCGTCGGATTTTAGTGTCCAGACGCATGTGGCTAGCCCTCGCGCATTGGCGCAGGCCGTCCTCCTTCACCGGAGGCGGCGCCTTGGGTGCTATAGCCAGACGCATGACGGTGACCACCGATGCGTCCAAAACAGGCTGGGGCGCCGTTTGCTGCGGTCGCCCCGCCAGGGGGATATGGGGCACAGCCTCCAGGAGATTACACATCAATGTGTTGGAACTCCTTGCTGTCTTCTGCGCTCTGAAGGAGTTTCTCCCTCTTCTCAGAGGAGAACACGTTCTTGTGCGTACAGACAACACCACTGTTGTGGCGTATATCAATCGCCAGGGCGGCACGCGCTCTCCGGACCTGTTTCGCCTGGCGTACAAGCTGCTCACCTGGGCCTCTCGCCACTTCCTGTCGATCAGGGCGGCGCACTTGCCAGGTGTTCGCAACACAGGCGCGGACCTCCTCTCCAGGGGTGTTCCGCGTGCAACCGACTGGCGCCTCTGCCCAGCCGTGGTGCACAGCCTTTGGTCCCGCTTCGGGCGGGCACGAGTCGATCTGTTCGCCTCGAGAGAGAAAGCTCATTGCCCAGCGTGGTTTTCGCTGGAACGAGATGCGCCGCTAGGGTCAGACGCGCTGGCACACCCGTGGCCGCGCGGTCTGCTCTACGCTTTTCCCCCCCTTCCTCTGATGCGTCAGGTGTTGGCCAGGATCAGAGCGGGGGCGCACAGGGTGATTCTGATCGCCCCCAATTGGCCATCTCAGAGCTGGTTCTCAGATCTGGTCTCACTGTTAGACGGCCAGCCGTGGACTCTCCCTCTGAGGAGAGACCTCCTGTCGCAGGCTCACGGGTCGCTGTGGCACCCCAAGCCGGAAGCGTGGAGACTGACGGCTTGGCCCCTGAACGGGTGCGTCTCCTAGAGAGCGGCCTGTCAGACGCAGTGATAGAGACCGTCCAGGCTGCTAGAGCTACGTCCACTAGGTCGTTGTATACACTGAAGTGGCGCGTATTCAGCACGTGGTGCAGAGACAGAGGCTGTGATCCTCTAGTCTGCCCTATTGGCAAGGTGCTTGCTTTTCTGCAGCACCTATTTGATCAGGGTCGTACACCCTCTACTTTGAAGGTGTACCTCGCAGCCATCTCAGCTTGCCATGTTGGCTATGCTGGCGTTTCCCCAGGCGCTCACCCCCTTGCGTCGCGCTTCATGAAGGGCATCAGACGGCTCCGCCCCTCTGCCTCCCCTTCGGTCCCTACTTGGGACCTGGCCACCGTCCTACGTGGACTGGCCCTTACGCCCTTTGACCCTCTGTCGAGTGCCAGTCTAAAGATGCTTTCCCTTAAGACTGCGCTTCTGCTCGCCCTGGTCTCGGTGAAGCGCGTCAGCGATCTGACTGCCTTGTCGGTCAGTCCTGACTGTCTTGAGTTCACGCAAGGTGACGCGCGGGTCACGCTGCGGCTGAATCCCTTTTCTCGCCCGAAAGTGCTGTCTACTGACCCTCGTTCGAGGGTCATTGAGCTCGCAGCCCTTCCTGAGACGGGCAGTTCTGTGCCCGTTACTCTGTGCCCAGTCAGAGCGCTTCGTGCCTACTTGACGCGTACGCAGAGCATCAGGAAGACGAACCAGTTGTTCGTCTGCCATGGCGAGCGTGCCAAGGGTCAGGCCTTGTCTACCCAACGCATGTCGCATTGGCTTACAGAAGCCATACGTCTGGCATATGAGGCGGCGGGTGTTCCTCCGCCTGTTCATGTCAGGGCGCACTCCACCCGTGGAGTGGCGGCTTCTTGGGCCTTCTGGAAGGGCGTCACCCTGAAGGATATCTGCTTGAGCGCTTCGTGGGCCTCAGGCAACACCTTCGCGCGTTTTTACGCATTGGACGTCACCAGGCCGGGTGTAGCAGAGAGTGTTCTCTCTGGGCCCGGCGGCGGTCCCATGGATCCTCCCACCTCGGGCTCCTCAGTGTAGGGCTCTTGAGGCTTGGTTGTAGTGATCCACTCGTACGTTTCTGCTTCGAAACGAAAGAGAAAGTTACGGATACTAACGTATCCTCGGTTCTCTGAGTGAGAAGCCGAAACGTACGCTTCGGGCCTCAATCGCCAACGCTGGCGAGCTTGGCAAAGAGGACCTGAAGCGTAAGCGCAGTCAATATATAGACTTTCTGACGTCACGCAGGGCTGTCTAAGTAGTTGCCTGCGCGCGTCAGTGCGCTTACTGCCCTTTTTTCAAAGGGTTGGTTTAAAATGACTTCAGAAAAGCAGGAGATGATAGGCATCATCCACTCGTACGTTTCGGCTTCTCACTCAGAGAACCGAGGATACGTTAGTATCCGTAACGGTTTCTGTCTCAATGTGTGAATTGTTCTCTCGGCTGCTCTCGTAGCCGTTTTAACACTCAGGGCCGTCTGTGGCTGACGTCCAGCGTACTACTGCCCACTCCGGCCTCACCACAGGGACCACGGTAGATTGTGTGTGAGTGTGTGTGTGTGTGTGTGTGTGTGTGCGTGTGTATGAGTCATACTCAGTGCTGCTTTGCGGTTGATGCATCCAACTGAACAGCTCTAAAAGAGAGAGAGGGGAGTGAGAAACAGAGAGAGAGAGAGAGTGGGGGAGAGAGAGTGCGAGTGAAGGGACTCAAAGTGACGGCTTGGTATCTGTCTCCCTCTAGGACCCTGACGGAGCTTCTGAAGCAGCCAGGAGAGGCGGGCGGTGTCGACAGGGCGGGAGGCCATCACCCAATCGGAACCAACGGCATCTCTGGCAGGCCCCTGCGCACCAATAACGGTGAGTAACTCCTGTGGGGGATCATCCGTCCCTGGGGTGACACAGTGGAGGCATGACAGGGATGGCCAGGCTATTTGTCTTTGGACAGAACAACGTGGAGGCCCTGGAGAGACAGAGAGAAGAGAGAGAAAGGGAGACAGAGAGAGAAGGAGAGAGAAAGGGAGAGAGACAGAGAGAGAGAGAGAGAGAGAGAGAACAGACTGGAGCTGGTTGTTCAGAGAGAAAATTTGTAATGAAAACAAAGAACGTCGGTAACTGTTGCTGACACACAAATAAATGGTACTCAAAGACCATCTTTGAGAGGAGCCACATCATATAGCTATATTAGATTGTAGTAGAGGAACACATTTATGACCTGTCACCAGCAGCAACAGTGTCTATATGAGAGAGAGAGAGAGAGAGAGAGAGAGAGAGAGAGAGAATAGACTGGAGCTGGTTGTTCAGTGCACTCTTTCTCAGTACAGTCTCAAGGAGTGTTTTGCAGAATCATATTGAGATGTGTGAGCGGGCCGATATGAGTTGATGTGCGCTCACATTCAGGGCTCTTTGACCCGGCCATCTCCCAACAGCCCTCAAGATGCTAAACAGAGCACCTGAGACACATGAGGTCCAGTGCCCCATGAATACAAATGGCCCAGCTAGCATGGCTTATGAGGACACACACACACACACACATACACACACACACGGTAGAATGTCCAGGTTTTATGTTCAGGTAAAGGTTTGTTCAGTTGAGTAGCCTGTAAGTGTGTAGCCAACAAAAGCAGTCTACAGGATATAGCCCCCATAATAGCCCCCATAATATTATTGCACTTATAATTGCAACATTATTGGTTTTACTATTCAGGAAATGAAAATGACACACACACACACACACACACACACAAACCACAAACAATTAGTCCCAGATACTACACGGAGTGTGATGTGATTGGAAATAGTGCTGAGTGTGTGTTTATTTGCTACCCTTCTCTGCACCCTGAGCGGATATAAGCGGCCCAGCCCTTTAATTAAGATGTC
The DNA here is from genome assembly GCA_017657215.1 of Limnothrissa miodon. NCBI lineage: Eukaryota > Metazoa > Chordata > Actinopteri > Clupeiformes > Clupeidae > Limnothrissa > Limnothrissa miodon. The sequence goes on along the minus strand of JAGFZM010000031.1, from coordinate 1,258,698 downwards.
ATTATCTCTCCCTTTCGCTCTCCCTCAGCCTCGCACTCAACCTCTCTGTCCTGGACCAGCCACAGTCACACAGGGCTTCCCGTCTGTCTGCAAACCAGGGGCTTCGGCCACTCATCTGTGATACATTGTAAAGCACAAACACACACACACACATGCACATACATGTAGATTTGTGCCAGGGAAGGCTTACACACACATATGCCAACACCTATTTGGGAATGCATGCAGTATACACAAAGACTATGTACAGTTTAGCATGCACACACAAAGACACGTGATGACACACACTCCCTCTTTCTCTCTCTCTCACACACACACACACACCCACCCACTTAAAGCAATTACGATTGGATTGTTCATGCATGTGTGTGTGTGGAGCTCTCATGACAACACATGCCGTGCCTCTCATCCAATCTCCCTCCATGTGTTGGCCCGTGGCTCCCGCTCGCTTTAATTAGGCTTTAATTAACTGCTCGTGAGTGCAGGAAGGCAGGTACCGGCAGGCCCAGGAGGTGGAGAGATGGTCCCGAGGACCAGGCGGCTCCACCTGCTCCATCAGTCACTATACTAAAATATACATTGTACTGGGAGCACGGTCAAATAGTGTATGTAACTCTTAAATCAATAGACATCATTTCCTCCTCTCACATATCGGGGAAATTCCAGTTGAGGTTATGTTTTGGTTGGGGAAGATTTTTCTTGCCAAAGAATGTAATGACACCCTACAACCATGCTTGTAACATAGCTACAACCAACATTGTTTACCATGCCTGGAACCAAACGATCAACGGAAACATCTGACAACTGCTTGCTGTATGAAACATCTGTTGCCATGCTATTTGGCGTGTACAGGAACACCCATTCACTCAAACAACATCTGCTTCTCAACCTGAGCCACCTGACAAAAACCTGACAAACACCTGACAAAGCCTCTCTACCCGTCTCCTGCTTTGCAACCAACACAAGCAACCCTCAGGCCACCTCCTACACCCACCAACAATGTCAATATGGGTACATTGTGGTGGAGATGGTGGACATATGACTAAAGCAGTGATAGATGGATGGAGAGGTGGAGGAGATTGAGTGATGGTTTGGACAGCAGAGGAGACTAAGAAAGAGAGATGAAGAGATAGAGAGATGGGAGAAGAAGAAGGTGGGAGGAGAGGACAGTGAAGAAAAAGATAGAGGTAATCTGTAATGAAATATTGAGCAACATTGAGAAAGAAAAGGGAGAGTGAGAGAGAGAGAGAGAGAGAGAGAGGGAGGGAGGGTGTGTTAAAGATTGACATTGATAGAGAGGGCTGAACTGTGTGTCAAATAAACGTTAAGAGAGACGAATAACGAGATTTTTACACCAAAGGGTGAGAGCGGTGTTATATGTGATGTCATCATTATTCTATCTGAGGAGCGGTGCTCTGTAACCTCACAGCCATCGCTTCAGTCATCTGACAAATTTGACACCGGAATCAGTAGAATATATACTACGCCTTTGGCTCTCAAACCACTCTCCATTTCTAATTACAAACCAGGACAAGCGGTGTGTGTACGTATATCCAGCACATACAGTACACCCACACACACCCACACACATATTTTATGCACATTTGCAAAGAGATGCAGGCACCTTTGGAGAGCAAAAGGTGTTCTCACACAAGTCATGCTCCTCTGCCCTCAGGCTGTGTGTGTGTGTGTGTGTATGTGTGTGTGTGTGTGTATGTATGTATGTCCACATAACATGGGTATCCTCACACTCTCCTGTGCTTGCCAGGTCACACACGCTCTTCACACAACCCTTTTGCGTCACAAGATCTAGAATTACTGGTGTCGTCCTCTTTGTTTGATTTGGGACACCACATCAAACAAAGACATCATTTGACATGAAAAGAAACCAGTTATGCAGTATGAAAGAACTGCTGCAAAACTTTTCTGGTCTGGTGGTAATTTATTGTCTTGCCCAAGCACCACCACTGCAGATTATTTGAAGCCGGCTTCAAGTATGCGGTACTAACCACACATCATTCCTTCATTGCCACATACTCCCAGCAGGGATACTGTAAACTGGCTAGTTTTAAACCCTAGTTCTTCCCCTACTACTAGTCCTGGTTCCCAGCAATGTGCAGAAACCAAAGCAAACAACATGCCTTGATAACCACACTCAAAACAGCTGCTTAATGGTGACTGTGTTTCTGTTGGATGCAAATGCAAATGGCAGATGCAGAGTAAAGTAATGGAACCTAGCAAAATAGAACACAGTAATCATATGCAGCCAGGCTCTTCAGGGAGCCTGTTATGTGTGGTGCTGGGAGAGGAAATTCCTTGTTGGAGAGAATGTTTAAACAGGCACGTCATCAACAGATGCCGAAGAGCATAGAAACTGGGTTTTGAGCCTTGTTTGATATTGTGAGAGTGTGTGTGTGTGTGTGTGGGCATGCATGTTTGCGCAATGTGTGTATGAGTGTGCGTGCATGCATGTGTGTGTGTGTGTGCATGTGTGTGTGTTTGTGCACATGTGTCAGAGACTATGTATGTCAGAGAATATGTGTCATAAGAATGTGTGGTCTTGCAGAGAAGGGGACAGCTGGACAAAGCTAGTCTGGTGTTGAGAACTGCCGCAAGGAAGTTGGGGATAGAGGAAAAACAGAGAAAAAAAACAAGGAGAGAGAAAGGAAGAGAGAGAGAAAAGAGAGAGAGAGAGAGAGAGAGAGAGGAAAAGAAAGAGGATTCTCTGGGGCAACTCTGCTTGCACTTTGATATTAGTCCGGTTCTTGCACAGTGGAGCTCTAGTCAGCACCATGGACAGCGGCCTGTGGACTGCCCACTCTCTCTGATCCCTACTCAGCTCTTTCTTTAATATTCTCAGAAGGACACCCCCTCCTCGCCCGCAGCCCTCGGCTCCAGAGCACACGGCCATACAAAGAGAATTAAACATAGGAGGGAACCTCCCACCCACCCACCCCAGTTCAGACACTCAGAAACACACACAGCAACACACACATACACACACACGCAGACACGCACACATACACATGCACACACATGCACACACACGCAGACACGCACACATACACACACATACACATGCACACACAAGCACACACACACACAGATGAAGATGCGATGTGCACAGTCATCCCATGCTGTTGTTGCTGTGCTGCTCTAGTTTTAACTGTCATAGGAATCAGAGGGCCGTCACACAAGTATGAGTGAGTAAAGGAAGACCCTGATGGCCGCAATCCAAATAGATGACCAACAGCGTCTGGGATGTTCACAAGCCAAGCTTTGCCCTCGCCTTTGGATTTCTGTTTTTTTTTTTTGCTTTTGGTGGGATTTAGTGGGATTAGGAGGGAACCTGCAGAAGATACCTCTTGGTATTTTCTGCACAGCATTCATATCCACATGCTAACACACACACACACACACATTCACAGTATGCATATCCACACATACAGACACACAAACACACACACACACACACACACACACACACACACACACACACACATTGCACCGAGCCTGGTAGACTGATTGATTAGCATTCTCTGAGAGGCTGCGATCTTCATCTTGTCTGGGGGAGAGAAAGATAGCATCAGTGAAACATCAGGATTTAAATAGGGAGACAGAAGAAGACAAAAACAACACATAAAGTAGGGGGGTGTGGTGGGAGGAGGGGTGGTTAAGTGAGAGGAATAGAAGTGTATGGGTGTGTGTCAAAGACAGAGAGATGGAAAGAGAGAAACAGGCAGGAAGATGTAAGGAATTTGAGAGCGAAAGAAGGAGAAAGAGAGAGAGAAAAAAAATGGAGAGAAAAAGGGTAACACATCTGCGCTCCCTTCTATGTCACCTCTCAGACGGTGGAAGTGGAAGTAAATATGCGCTGAGCCCCATGCGCTCGACGCACTGCAGTGCCGCTGGAGGAGAGGCTCACACAGCAGCCGCGGAGAGATAGCAGGTTTACCAGTCGCTCAGTAGGAACGCATATGGGAGCTTGTGTGTGTGTGTGTGTATGTTTGCCCGTTCCGTTCCACCCCTCAACCATCTGTGTAGGCAAACACACACACACACACGGCCATGTGACTGTCCTATATGTGCACTCACCATTGATTGGAACGACCAGACAGACTGTGTTTTAATGTGTTTGTGCACGGAGCCATGTGTGTCCTTCTGCTGGTATTACGATCTGTGTTTTATTTGTGGGTATTTGTGTGTGTGTGTGTGTGTGTGTGTGTCGTTTGTGTGAGTGGGTTCAAGGAAAAAACGCACAGTGTGCATGCGTCTCCTTACAACTTTCAGGGGTGCAGGATGAAAGTGAGTGTAAAAGAAAACATATACCCACACACCTTTTCAGCTCCTCCAATGTGATTTTTTATTTTTGCTTACAGTGTTTCGACCATGAAGTCAGCTTAGACACCTGACGAATGGCAAACGTTTAGAAACGTTAGCAATAGAAAAAAATCACATTGCGGAAGCTGAAACGGTGTGTGGATTGATCTTTTTTCTCGGTGTATATGTGTGCAGCCATGCTAATGGAGGCAGGGGAGCAGAAGTGTTTGCTCGCAGCACACTCCTTCCAACCGTGACGCCCTTCCCATGACCCCCTCCAGCTGTCTTAACTGAGTGACGCTGGCCCTCTTTTTTTGCTCTTTACCGGTTATGTGTGTGCACATGTATGCATATCCCTTTGTGTACGTATGTGTGTTTGTGTGTGTGTGTGTGTGTATGCATGCAGGTGAGTGGAAGAGAATGTGTTTTTGAGTTTGTATGTGGGTGAGTGTGTATACTGTAAATTCGTGAATGTGTGTGTGAGTGTGTATGTATGCATGTGTGTGGAAGTGTATGTGTGTATATGTATGATCATGTTTGGGTGGCAGAAGGGTGTGCAGAGAGAGGAGCCATACGAGCCCTCAGGCACTGGAATCCTGAAGATAACAGGGCTGACTTACTGGACTGGGAAACTGTCTCAATGTGAAACGACTCAGTGAGACACTGAATGAGCTCAGCACATGCTTGAAGCCACATCTGGTCCGCCGTCGTCCCGCGTCCGCGCTGCGTCTGCACAGCTGACGGTAATTCGCTGTCTCTGCGCCCCGGCCTTACTGCCGGATTTGCATTGATCCCTCTCAAGTCCCCCATCGGTTCCTTCCTCCCTCCATTATCTCAGACAGTCTGACATGACAGCGGCCAGCCGCCGGTTCCCAGTCCCAGCCAGTGGGGGGAAGATCTCAAAGACAGACCACTGCACCATCGCTGACCAGCTCATCCGCCACCCAACGAACTCCAAGCCCGCGTGGGGGGACTCGGCTCAGCCGTTATGGATCGACGTGAGTTCTTCTTTCCCGTGACCTTAGGAGGGCACGAGAGTTGGCCTGCCTCTGCGCTCAAGAGGGATTTGAGGGGCATTCAGCTCGCCAGTGGATTTCTGATATGTGCTGACGAGCTGCCATGCAGACGCGACTCACATGAAATGAGGCGGATTTAGCACAGTGGACGCAGGACTGGCTGCAAGTGCACTGATAGGGTTGGAATTACCAAGCTCCAAGACAGCCTGGCTGTTGTTTAATTGTAATAAAGCCCAAACTCCCTACACACACACACACACACACACACACAAGAGACGAGGTTTTAGAGCCTGGAACCTTCTCCATCAGAGAATGCCATGACTATTTATAGCTCGATAAAAATTCCTCCCAAAGTCATTCAGAGAGAGGGACAGAGAGAGAGAGAGAGAGAGAGATAGGGAGGGAGGGAGGGAAGGAGGGAGGGAACTGGGCAGGGAACAAGGGAGCTGTTGCACAGACACCTTTAAAAATGTGCCACATGGAAGTGATCCCAGTGGATGGGCGATCAAGCGAATCAAGCCAACCCCTCTCCTCCCCAACCCCCCCAGAACTCAGATAAACTACCAAACGACCCCCTGACCTTCATCTCGGGAAGTGTCTTCTGCTTCTTTAAAGGCTAACATGAAGACAGAATATCTATCTCTCCCTTTATCTTTCTCTCTCTATCTCTCTCTCCATCTCTCTCCCTCCCACTCTCCACCTCTCTCTCTCTCCCCGTGGCATTCGAATGGTCTGATCTTTTGCACAACTCTGTTGTGATTGAGTTTCTGAAGGTCACGCTTAATGTGTGTTTGAATAGGGTTAACGGTGTGAGTTTGAGCACGCACTGGGATAAGCACTGTTCTGTGATTGGGAATCAATTCTGTAACTAAAGGCCAGGCCACAGCACTTAAATGAGCCACAGGAGAGAGATACAGGGCTGGAGAGAGTGCGGCTACGGGGGAGACCAGTGGAAACCGGCGGGGTAATAAACCAAATGCCAACAGCACCACGCGGGGAGCTGAGGACACACGTCGACTCCTTTACACACACATCGTGGATGTGGGTGGTGGGTGTTTTTGTTGGATTGGAGCCATGGTTTAGGTGGAATATAATTGCCTCTACATACAGTAACAGCATGCTTAGAAGTTAATGTAACTGTACACACACATGCAACACACACACACACACAAACAAATATACACTCATACTTAACTAAACACACCCACACTCATGATAATCATGGAAACAGACCTGTTAAACACCTGTTAAAAACGTCTCTCTCTCTCTGCAACGTGTGTGCGCACACACACACACACATTCTTCTCCTCAAGTACAAATGAAGACATAGACAGATGCATGCACAGGGGCAGAATCTCTCACAGCTGCAGGGCCTCTATCAGGTTGGCGACAGGTGTCATCTATCTGGCCTGGCAGGGGAGGCCGTCTAATGGAGCAGCACTTCTCCTTCCCTCTCCACTCTGCACGGCACCACACCAAACCGCACAATACCAAACAGCACAGCACAGCACAGCACTGCACAACACCACACCACATCACACCTCACTGCACCACAGCACACTGCACCAAACCGCACCACAACACACCACACAGCACTGCACCACACCACACCGCACCCGACCACACCACATCTCACCTTATTGCTGTCTGGGGGAGCTGTGAGAAAAGAAGGCAGGGAAAATAAATAGGCTAAAGCAGATCGATCCAATTACCAGAGAAAATGTCAAAAAGGCGTTTATGGCATGAGACGACATTTATGATGTAATTTGCATTCCAGGAACATCCCGTCTGAACGGCAGTCTCATTTCTACATGACTACTTGAGCTTCAAGCACTCTTGAGCACGCATATTAATGTTATGAACTGCTCTAAAAGATTGTAGGGAACCAGCTTTTGGTGAGGATAAATATACCTATTGTTGCATTCGTCTGCACTCATCTCCTCATCAGCAGGACTGACAACTTCATGTGAGAAAGGAGTTTGAACACTCCCCCTTCCTGGGTCTGTTATCTGTAAAGATAAGTGTTTTATGCTAGACTAGCATATACATAGGCGTGTGCCATTAGTTACTGTGATTTCAAGTTCAAGAACTAGGTTGTTACTCACACTGTCTGAGGGTACGTACTCATGGTTACGGATTACTAGGATATATGATGTGTATGATTCATTTTGGAATTAAGATTTCTGCCTTCTTATCAGATGCTCTTGACCTCAACCTAAGGCTCAGAACTGGGGATTTAGGGGCAGTAAAGGGGCGGAAGAGTGTAGAGAACCCCCCCCCCCCCTTCCCCCAGGCACATATGTGGTGAAACACACACACACACATACACTCACACACACACACACACACACATTTCCTTAGGGAGAAGGTGGAGCAGCTTCCCACTGATATAGGAATCAACTGGTATTACAGTGAGGAGGATCAAAGGGTCTTGGGCATCACAGTGATTTGCTAAAGACGGTAGGAAAGGTTAGAAAGAGAGAGGAGGAAGAGAGAGAAACCGGAAAGTAAATAGACAGAAAAAAGAGAGACACAAAGTAAAAGAAAACAGAAGTTGAACAGAAGTAGCAGAAAAGAGGCATAGGAAAAGAGAGAGAGAGAGAGAGAAAGACAGAGGGAGAAAGGGAGGGCAAGGGAACTTTTTCTGTCATCAGAGGCAGCCTTGGTCCTGTCGTCACAGGATGTGGTGTCTCAATCATCCATCCATGTGTGCCCGAGGGAAGCGATTAGGGTGATGTGGCGAAAGTAAAAGAGATGATGATGGAGGCTGAGACATTACCAATGAGTGGGGTAGCAGGGAAAGGTTGAAGGGACAAATGAAAACATATTACTGTGTGGGGAATTTCATTTAGAAATATTGATTAAATGCAACCAAACGCATTTATTTCGCAAGCAAGTGGGCCGTGATCTTGGTGACATCACAGTGGCACTGCGTTCTGCTCTTCATGCTCACGAGCACATGTAATATCGAAGTAGTTTACATCAATAAGTCACTAGTCACCGCCGCTGAGAAAAATAATTATATGCTTAAGCTTGCAGGGGTTCATAGGGTTTTTTCACAGTACTTTATTCACTGAAAATACCACTTAGGGGATATTACACACACACCTACACACACACACCCCTACACACACACTTCCAGCGCTGTTCACTCAGTCACCCTCAACAGTGTATGCTATATAATTTTATATCATCGCTTCACTGTTCATAAGGTTGATAAGTAATAGCAATATTGCCTTAGGAAGGAGAGTACACAACATTATAAAAGAAACCAAATGAGAATAGATATTGTGGTAAGTCAAGAGGGGTTTAGACGTGAAGGCAAACAGAAAGGAATAGTGAGGCAGAATATCAAGGTGGGGAAGGTGAAGGGACATATTTGGAGAAAGAAGACAGGAGGAAAGAGAGAGAGTTAGAAAGAGAGAGATATGGAGGTTGTCTATGACTGAGGAGAGGATGACGCCAAGACAATGTGAAATGAGGGGGAAACACACATCGCATAAAAGGCCTGGTCAGTGTTCTGGAAAACAGCCACCTTTCGACCACCTCTACACCCAATCTCTCTCTCTCTCTCTCTCTCTCTCTCACTCACTCTTTATTTTTTCCCTCCCTGTCTGCCTCTATCACTTCTGCTGTAAAGCTTAAATGTCATTGGACAGCTTACATGTGGTTCAAGCAGAGAGAGCGAAATGTCAAGCATGGTAAAGGGTGACGTGTCTTCCTCTCTGTATATGTGGATGAGTGTGTGTGTGTGTGAGAGAGAGAGAGAGAGAGAAAAAGAAAGAAGAAAGATAAGGAAACCGTATGGCATATTATTGCACAAATATTTCTCTCTCTTTTACACTTACACACACATGTAACACCCACAAACGTAATAACTTCCCACAAACGTAATAAACCACAAACGTAATAAAAATATGCACTTTTAAAACGTAATAATCCTGCAAACGTAATAATTTCCCATAAATGTAATAACAGTCGCCTACTGTTAACGTAATAAAATATTTCCCACAAACGTAATGATTATTACGTTTGCAGGAAATTATTACATTGGTGGGAACATTGAAAAAACTTATTACATTACCCTCCCATAAACGTAATAAATCACAGATTTGGTGAAATTGTTACTGTTTTTATTAGATGTAGGAGTTTATTTGTCCGTCACCTCATATCTCTAACCATGTAGCCTGCTGTCAGAGCTTAAAATCTGATACAGTGAGTGGCATGCCGCATATGTTTTATTGCTTCCCTCATTTGTTTTTAATGATAAAGCTTGATATGTGTGTTCATATTTTCAAAGTAACACTTATTCATTCTCACCACAACTGACAATGTGAATGAATAGCTATATGCTAAGTTTAGCCCCTAATATTAAATTCCTGAATGTTAACACTAAAAGGGTTGTGCCAAAAATAGCTGTCCATTTAAATAAATGCCTTACAGCGCAAATACTTTATGCCAATAACATTAATGAAATCAGTATGTCTGAAATATGCACAATGGTTAAATGTAAAATAAACTTTTATTCAAAAACATCTTTAAACATCTTTGGTGAAAACATTATACTATTATCAAAAGAAGTGAGGCTTGAACCACACAAAGTAGGCTGAGACTTGATGTAAACTGAACACATTTCAATTACTTAACATCTTTGGTGAAAACATTGCAACACTGAACTCTGAGCCTAACTCAAAACTTAAAAAGCTAAACTAAACTTAACTAACAAAATTTTCAAAAAATGTCGGCCCTTGACCACACAAAGGCTCTAGCATTGATATGACTTATATTTGATGTAAACTGTACACGTTACTTGAACAATTCCACTCAACCTATATTAACTATTTTGCATTTTGTGTGTGTGTGTGTGTGTGTGTGTGTGATACAGTAGAGAGGGGGACGCAGGGAGAGATGGTCATGCTAGGCACATTATTACAAACCTATCATAGGCCTATGGAAAATTAAAAAAAACATTAACACATCTCAAATTCTCAAATACATATCAAGAATGGATATTTCATAAAATATTGCAAAAACACGAATCTGAGGTTTGTAGTTTTTCCTCACTTCCAAAACAGGTCTGTTACTTTGTAGCGGCCTAGACCCAGATATGAGAGGGACAGCCATGCTTTCATCCAATTTGCATTTTGGGAAAATAATTCTTTTAATCTCTGTGACAAGCCACTACCACGACCTGCTGCAAAAACACGAATCTGAGGTTTGTAGTTTTTCCTCACTTCCAAAACAGGTCTGGCGGAAGAACACTTGGGAGCCCTTTGCCGTCGGCGCAGTAACATCCTTGAGGGAGAACATATACAGTCAATGGGGGAGAAGATTTGTCAGGAGTGAGGATATTACTGCGCCGACGGCGAAGGGCTCCCAAGTGTTCCTCCGCCATACATAGTTCCCCTTGTTATCTGCTTAGAAAATTGCTACGTTTTATTTTGTGTCACCACAAACATCTTTAATAACTATTCGAGTGTCCGCATGTAAATAGGAAAGACGTGGATTTGCTTGGTGGCTTCTAACTTCAAGGCTATTTGGTGTGCATTGAAAGAACTGGGTTAAGCTAAATGCTAAGAAAGTAGCATCACGCACCAGAACAATTGCGTGCACTCACAGAGACAAAACAGGTATGTATCAACTCGTCTAAGTTAGGGGAAGAACATATTCCAATACTGAAGTACGGTGGCGTGTTGCTTTAAAAAGGGGTTTTGGAGAGGGTGGGGGGGGGGGGGTTTGAGGGAAGGGGGTGTTGGTGGGGGGAGGGGGGGTGGGGGGGGGTGTGTGGGGGGGGGGGTGGCAAGTCCACCTTGCGGTTTCTGCAGAGAAAATGCAGTCTAGTTGTAGTATGCGCCCCTTCAAGCTGCAGTTTGTCTGCTAGTGATTCTCTTATATATATCCATGGTAGGTACCTACTTGTAAGCTCTATGACCAACAAAGTCAGTCTATTGAATGTGGAATGGACATATCTATGCTGAGAGTATGTTTTATAATCTCAGACAGGATGTCTTCAGGTAGTAATGGCACACTCTCCTCTTAAGGTTCGTTGGAAGCTGTGTCATTTTGAGGAGTTATGGCTCCTGCTTCTACATGACACACCTGATGAGAGATTCTTTCTCTATCTGCCTCAAGAATAGCATCAATGTATAGACTTCTATCACCACTCAGACTAACGTAGTGCTCTCCCTGTCCCTCAGCAAAATGACCAAGAACTAAAAGGGGCAAGTTCTCATTATGTTTGATGGTGATAAAAGAACTGACGCATCTGGCCAAGGGTTGAAATAACAAGAATCTGTATGTTGAATATTTCAGAGGCTCTTTGCAAAGTGACATGATCTCCATAGGTGCCTTTTTTGCAGCATGCCACTGTATCAGATTTTAAGCTCTGACAGCAGGCTACATGGTTCGAGATATGAGGTGACGGACAAATAAGCTCCTACATCTGATAAAACAGTAACAATTTCACCAAATCTGTGATTTATTACGTTTATGGGAGGGTAATGTAATAAGTTTTTTCAATGTTCCCACCAATGTAATAATTTCCTGCAAACGTAATAATTATTTTTTTTATTACATTAACAGTAGGCGACTGTTATTACATTTATGGGAAATTAATACGTTTGCAGGATTATTACATCTTAAAAGTGCATATTTTTATTACGTTTGTGGTTTATTACATTTGTGGGAAGTTATTACGTTCGTGGGTGTTACACACACACATAAGCTCACACATATTTGCGCACACACACACACTTCCACGGTCAGGCTGCCAGTTAGCCTGTTCTGTCTTCGTAGAGCCTGCAGCGCTGAGGCTCCTCTGATGCCTGTCCCCCTCCTTAAGTGAGCAGCTGAATCCATTATTGGGCGCTGGCCTTTGATGGAGCTTTCATTTGGGCATTTGTTAACATTTACCACCAGGCCATCTGATGAATATTCTCTCCAAATTAGACGGACACTGAACCTCTGTCAGACCCAATTACAGCATTACTGTGGCCTAAGTAATGTAGCAACTAGTAGCGCTAGGACGCTAAAACACATAGCGCTATGCACTTTTTATGCATAACTTAAAACATGTATGAATAAGAGTTATATAATCGGCATTTCTTTTTTTTTTTACATCGCTCTACAATCCTCTAAACCTCTAACCAAAGACATTTTTGTCAGTATGTGAAAGAAAGTAATGGAAATTACGCAGCAGTTTTTTTTTTTTAACTTTTAAAAATAGCCTTTACCTATTATACTAATGGCTCCTCTGTCTTATTTGCACATTTTTCTCCAGTTGTCTTGTTTTTGCTGTGTTGTGGGATTTTGAGCTGCGCGGATAAGGTCTATAAAATTGACGTCTGGAAATAAAGACGTGTGAAGCATGCTGATCGTGACGCCTTATGGCGAAGGTCCTGGTGTGCTTGTGAGAGAAGTGTTCCATAAAGCGCTACAGCTATAAATACATATGGATGTAAATTTGCAGCGCCGTTCTGACACGTTCAATTCTTTGTTCTTTCTTTGGCGATGCTGGATGCTGCCTCTGCTGCGGAAAAGAAGGGTGTGTGAGTGTGTGTGTATGTGTGTGTGTGTCGGGGGGGAGGGGGGTGTAGGAGCCAGGAATGTGGCAGTCCACAAATCACAGCCTGCTGTGAGGAGAAGAACCAAGGAAAGGCAGAGTGGGATAGAGGGGGGCATATTGTGAAAGTGAAAAAAGTGATGAAGTGGCAGAATGATGGAGGAATGGCAACTGACCAAGAAAGCTCAGAGGAGGTAGGGGGGTGGTGGCGGTGTAGTAGGGAGAAAAGAAGAAAGGGGGGAAATGGGAATGCATCCAAAAAGAGAGATAGAGGGAGTTGGGGAGAGAGAGATAGAGAGGGGGTGGGGAAAAAGATGAAACGCGACTGACTGTTATTCCGTATGACATGAGAGCAGCTGCACTCTGTGATGTACAGTTTCAACCCTTTACTCACTTCTTCTCTTTCGGCCCTGTCGTTTCAAATGTCTGTCTTTTTGACTTTCCTTTTTTTTTCTATTTCAGTCACTTTTTTCAATCACACTTCTATTTCCATCCCTCATTCACTTACTTTGCCCATCTGTTTTCAACTCCTTTCTTTCTTTCTCTCGCTCTTACTTTTTATGAACATCCATGCAACAGATGTATGGACTGTCCTGCATGGGCCAATTAGAGCTGCATTGAGGCTTTTTTAACCCTCACCTCCCCACCCCCAACCTCTCATCTCCCGGCTCAGTGACCCAATCAGACCTGCAACACACAGACAGCAGGTTGGGTGGAAGATACCATGTTGGGAAGCAGAGTGGGGGGAGGAGCAAGGTGATTTCAAGGTCACAAGATTGCAGTGTGCTGAGTGTATTGGCAGTGCATCAGTCAGTTTCTTTTTTTTGGGTGGGATATGTGTGAGTGGGTGGTCACATGCGGGGTCTGTGCAAAAGAGCACTGTGTGTGTGTGTGTGTACACATTTGTGTCTGCTGTGAACAAAGACTGCATTGCACATGAAAATCCCCATTGCCGCCCCACAGAGAGGGTCAAAACTATTTGTGCTCCATCGTTTTGTGCTGCAAGAAGGAAAAAGGGGAAAAAAAGAGAAAAAAAATTGGCTCATCCTCTGAATGGAGTCACGTGGCGTGGCACTCTAAGAAAACCAGCTCAGAAAATGTGCATCCCTGTCCTTGTGGATCATCATGCAGGCGTGTGTATTTTTGTGTGTTTGTGTGTGCGTGCGTGCTTTTTTGCGTCTGTGTGTGTGTGTGTGTGAGTGAGTGTGCGTGATGCCAGTGCTTTGAGCTGATGCTGATTTGCAAAGCCCCATTAGGGTGAGTGCAGAGTGTTGCTGTGAATATGGATGGGCAAAGATTCCCTGGTGGCCTTAATGGTGGGGAGAACAGACTCTCTCCGGGAGAGGACCAGCGTTGAGTAAAGAGAGAGCCGGAGAGAGAGAGAGAGGGACAGAGACAGGCTAAGAAAGGATAATGGAGATAGAGAGATAAAAAGAGACATAGAGAAAGGGAGAGAGACTGAGAGAATGATGGAACAGCTGATTGTGTGAAATCCACGTCTGAGGTTCCTCTAGAGCTTATTGGTATTCACACCGGTTGCTCTCATTCTATCGACACAATGCCTACAAACATGCACCAGTACTCCTCTCTTCTCCTCTTCTTTCTTCTCTTCTCTCCTCACCGCCCTCCTGTCGTTTTCTCTCAGTCCCCTCTGAAGACTCAATCTATGGCTATGGCCTGTTCATTCCATTCATCCTCCCATCTCTCTTAGTCTCTCTCTCATTCTGGAGCTTGCAGAAAAATGGAAGTTAGTGGACGAGGAGGACTAAGAGGCAAAGGGTCTCAGCACAGCTTGTTAGTGAGGACAGGATATGCAAACGAGCGTGAGATATTTACATTTCCACAAATTGATTCGCAGCCCCAGTCAGTGTTGCCTCATCATCGTCTCATCAGCCTGTGCAATTGTTTTCTCTCAAAAATCAAGGGGTTTCCAGGAGAGGGGTGCGTAATGTGCTATTTTATAGATGTTAGACACACTGCAGGGATCACGGAAGTGCTGGCTCAAGTGCTGGAGTTAATACACACACACACACCTCTGTGTTTACAGTACAGTATTTATGGAAACATTTGTAATTATAAAAAGCACTCAAAAAAGCCCCACTTTTCAAGGCTGTTTTTTCTGTTTGATCACCTGTGTGTGTGTGTGTGTGTTATCACGTTCAACCATGTTTTGTGCAAGTGTGTGTACCATACGTGTGTTTCAGCTAGCTTGACCCCGATCATTACACAATCATTTTAGTCAATATGTGTATGGGCACAGCAGAGGTATAGACTCTGACACACACACACACACACACACACACACACACACATATGGCTGAGGGCGGGGCGGACTGGGGCAAAAAAGTTGCCCGGGAATTTAGTACCTGCCCACTCAAAACCCGGGGAGGCAGATGATGGTGGCGAATTCTGGTGGATGATGATGGCGGCGGTTGATGGTGATGAGCCTGATGATGGCGATGTATTATGAAAGTGGATGATGGGGATTCTGGTGGTGGAACAAATCTGTTCACATACAGTAGGCTATATGTGGAAGACAAAAAAATATGCATGCAAACATATTGAACATTATCCTACGTCATGTTGTTTGATATCTATGTTTCAAACAGGTTACTCTGAATGTTTGAATTCAATTTAAGTTAAATATAAAGATGTAAAAAAATATTAGCGTTTTGTTACTCAGATAAGCACAATTGCTTCTTAATACTGACTAAATAGCTTAAGTTTTATAAAACTAGAAATAATAGGACTAGAAACTAATATAAACTATAGAAAAATATACAAAGAAACAAGTTAGTAAGCACATTACAGTCAGCCACCTACCTGACTGGCATCCGTCTCCCGCTCATGTTGTCCTCCAGACGTTGACGCAAAATCTGCTGGTGCTGCTGAAGAAGATGAGGCCGCTGCAGCAAATATATCTGTCAATTTATATCATTGGAGCACTCTGGAGCGAAGTAAAAGAGGTCTTACCCATGACCTTTGAGGGACAATGCTGATTAGCCGGACACTAGAGGAAGTGTTAACATTAGTTATCTCATTAAAAGCCAGCAAAGCTGCATTATTAGTTTGTTGTTCTGTTTTTTTTCGGCCGTACCAGCCCACAGACCCATCGGGAAAAGTTCCGGCACTCCCGATGGCCAGTCCGCCCTTGGCTGAGGGTGACAGAAAGAACCACCGCTACGGAGGTGTTCTGTGACAGTGACATAATTGTGAGAGCGACGCAAACAATGGCCAGCAGCACGAAGCGCCATTGTTAGCAATTGTTAAGTCAACGAGGGGTTTATCCCTTTGCCCTAGTCATCTCCTATATCCACAGCCTCTGCACAAACATACACCACCCCACCGCCCAACATATCACTGTCATCTCCCATCAACCATCAAATTACATCACATGTAATCCTCTCCAACACTGCTCTGCAAATGGAACACGGAGCCCAAAACAAAGTTGACAGTCATTGTGTAACTTCATTTGAATGGCAGTGGGTGTTTGCTCGACGTAACCGTAAACAAGCTCCTTTCTGAAATCTGCAGCAGCGTGCATGCGGCAGGAAGTTTGGCGCAGCTACTTTAGCAGTCTCCCAACCAACAGTTGTGTAACATGTTCTTGCCTTCCTCTCTGCACCCTGCCCCACCTCTCCTCCTCCTCGCCTGCTACACTTTCGCTCGCCTCAAATGGCTGGTAATGTTTAATACAAAAAATTAATATGCATGTTGATGACGCGCTCTTCCTATGCGGGTTGGATACATAATTAACCAGGCACTCGGCTGCTCCTGCTGCCGCAGCCACTGAAGGATTAAAGGCGAGGGGGGCCCTCAGGGATCAGTGGTGCTGAGAGGGCCCCAGAGCTCCAGGTCTTCTCTAACACCGTGTTGCCAGTCGTTTGCTATCTCTCTCTCTTTCCCTCTTTCTCTCCCTCTTTTGCAGCCCTTTACCTCGTCCTCACTAAAGGGCGTTCATCAGGGCATCTTAGCTCTATAACCAACTAGAGCTGGAGTCTCCATTCCATTTAGAAACCATTCGAGAGAGAGAGAGAAAGTGAGAAAGAAAAAATAAGAAATAAGAGAGAGAAAGACTGTGTGAGAGAGTGAAGCGGTTAACAGCCCATTTTGTTGCGTTAATTATTAAAAGTCTGAGCGTGGGAAACGGAGAACACGTCAGCGGGGGGTGGCAGAGGTGACACCACAGAAGACAGCTAGGTAATCGGAATTTGAAGCCGCGTCCCCTGAGGATATGCTCTTGGTTTTTAAACAGTTTACGCCGGCTTGTGTTGCCTATTTCTCATCCTACAATAAACCCCTATCCTCATTGTGTCCCTTAACCTTCTTGGGATGGTGGCACCACCATATATATATATATATATGCCCTGGCTTTCATTACAGTAACAGAGTGCTAGTGGGAGTGTTAACAAGTAGCCTATAGGCCAGCATATAGATCACCCTTTCATCAAGGTTATCGCGAATAACAACATACAAGCTGCGTCCCTTGTCACATAATCACATAACACACTGCACATCCCACACCAATCCTACGTGAGGTCATTGGCAATCTCTTGTAAATTACTTTTCACTGGTGTGGTGCATGGGAGTTAATAAACAGTGGGAATGTACTGTTTGAGAGCTCAGCCCCGTTCCTGCAATCCCCTCTCCGTAGCACACTGGCACGCGTCAAGGTCACCGTCACACCATAGCGTAGTACATGAAGTGACATCAAATTACCGTCATTTTTGCTTGAGTCAGCCCGTAGACGCTGCCAGGAAATAATTAAAAACGTGTGCAACTGGCGGCAGTTTTTTATTTTTTTGGGTTGAAATCACTTTGCCTGCTGGCCCATATCGGCAAACTTGTGCTGAATAAAAAAGCTGTGTAAATAATAGAACTACATCTGATTTTGATATGCTGGTAGTAAGAAATGTCACACACTGAGTTCAAACAGAATCATAAATATATATGGCCCTTATATCTTGTTTCAGAAAATTTACGTTGACACAAAAAAAGCTTGGTGGTGCAGCATCCAAAATTGAGCAATGTAAAAAAGTATTAATGATACGCACACTGGAGAGCTCCCATTAGATATGGATTGGCAGAGATAATTTGTTTCTCCAGACAGGAATGAATGTCTCCAGTAGCTTATACCTTACACATAGGCACACACACATACATGCATACATCAAAGAGTCCAACGGAAGATATCGATTTTGTGACATTACAATAAAGTTATCTAAAGACCATGTTGTTTTTATAAAATTGTGACACTGTAAGGTATACCAGTTCCAGCACCTGCACCCCAGCACTGGGAACAACCAGCCAAAGCTGTGTTGTGCTCTCATCTTGTGCGTCACCAACAGAGCGGCCCGGCTTGTGTGACTTGAGCTGAACACATCTGACATGCGGAGGCATGTGTTGAGGGACCCTTCTCGTTCTAACCCCCCACCCCCACACACCACTGGCACAGTTTCCTAATAGCCGACAGGAAGGAGCTCCGCTGACAGTCGGGTGGGTGGGCAAAGTGAGCGGTAATGTGGCTGGAGGATTGCTAAGGCTAACAAACAGACCCATAGCCTGCCCTACGAGCAACCATGTCTGCATCCCAGCTCCCCCCTAACCCCTTTACTCGAACCCTCAAAGACTCTTCCTGTCATGAAGTCAATTCATGCTGGTTTAGTGTGAGAGGTTAAGGGCTTACGGCTTAGGGATTGAGCCCTTACCTGTGCTGGGGAGAATGCCAAAATGTGATTGAGATCCCATCAAAAACCTACTTCAAAGGTAACTAAAGTTAAACAAAAAAAAAGAATGTGTTCATTTTTTCTTAATGTCCTCATCACTTTTATTTGCCAAATAATATAACTGTATTCAGTGCAATCCACTGGAATGTTTGTCTCTGTATTTGCCATGCTTTTAAGGTCTTGCCTTGCCTTTCACTTAGAGAGTAAATTCTGTTTGATTTAAAATAAGTGGGGACCACACCAAACACTGAGAGTGTCTTTTAATTAGCAGGGGAAGTCGATAGACTATTGTTCCACAGCCATTTAGACTGAGGGGTTGGTTAACAGTTCAGGCCATGGCGGTGTAAAGTGATAAGGTGTGTGTGTTGTTTCGAACCAGGCGGTTGCTGTGATTGGGCAAGTTGGCCTGATGAGGATGGCATGGGACGTGTCCTCTGGCGTGTAATTGATTGATCCCGTTGATTGGGCACCAGTGGCACCTGGGATGCAGAGTGAGGGAGTTGGAGTGGCTGGTGATTACCAGGTCAGTGAGCAGTGGAAACCCATAGGACTAATCTGTGGCTTGCCCGTTCCTCTGCATTTTGAAAGTGTTTGATTAGGGCAAGGGGTTGTTTGAGGTGGATGGTGTCTGTGGGGTGGGGAGGTTCGGGGTTGGGGAGGCGGCAGCTTAAGGTTCAGTTGTCTCGTAGGTCATTGAGTATGGGGCCAGAGAGGGCAAAAAGAGCTGCCTGGATATCATTAAATACCGTTTCTAAGAGACTGGGAATGATGGGTAATTGCCTCTGTAAAGCACATGACAAGCTGGTCATTTGAAAGCCACATGAGAGCAGTCCAGCAGCTGTAATGAATGAGTGAGGAGCAAAGGTGTAGGAGTCTGACAGTGAAATGCTGCATATGGCGGTGGAAAGGCTAAGGGCATTAGCGCTCTCCTGGGGCAAGGACAGATAGAGCACAGCCTTACATAGACAGATACACTCTCAGAAGCCTATAGGACATCCCTTAATAGGGTAATCTTTGTAGAGGTGCCATCAGACCCTGTTGATGGTGATCCGTGCTGGATTGATGCGGACTGAGCAGCCGTTGTCAGCCTTGATGCTAAAGTTAATGGGAATTTCCATTGCAGTGAGTGTTAGCCTAGCATACAAATGAAATTTGCTTAGAGACATATATCACATTTCAGCTCAGACTTAAAGAGGCACTCAGTGAGTCTGCTTTTTAACCCTGCATTAAACGCCACAAACCTGTAGGGGGATCTCTGTACAGTTAACCCCTTAAAGCCTGAATTTATATAGCTGTATATAAAAAAATGTTTTATGTGTGTTTTTGCCTTTAAGTGGAGGGTAAATAATGTTGAGATTATTCATTTCATTTCTGCACAAAAAAATAAATAAAAAATTTGGTATGTTGCAAATTCGCAACAACAGGCATAATGGTCAATAATAAGATAACAATAACACAGTAATATAACAGTGAAAAGATAAGGTTTTATTTATTCACCACTTTTTACATACTTATTTATATAAATCTGAAACAGCAGGCATTCATTAATAACAACTATGACCACTTTCATGTCACCAACACGGCATACACAAACGTTACTACGCCTGCATACATACATACACACACTCACTCACCAACGCACGAACGTATGCGCACACGCACGCACACATGAACGTATGCAAACACACGCGCACGCATGCATGCATACATACATACATAAAAATACACACACACGCACGCAGTCACGCACACATGGACACACATGCATACATACATGCACACACACACTCACGCACGCACAACTTTTCATCCCCTGGCCTCTCGCCATCGCGCACTGCCCGCATCTTGGTCTTGAACTCCTCACAGCTGCACCTTATCAAGATATGGCGGGCCGAAAAGCGTTTACTATATTGGCTGGTTTGGCTAATAGCCTACAGTCGCAAATATGCTACAAAGCTAATTATTACAATAACTTCAAAAATACTTGTCACAAATATCTCACCTCATTATGTCGAGTGTATAAGCACACAATAAGCAGGTGAGTATTTTTATTTTAGCACAACTTACTTTATATACACCTCAGGATCACACTTTGTCACCTCATATCAACAATTTCGCAACCGGAATAATTTTGGTGCGTCAACAGAAAATAAGTCCGTCACTTATTTTTTTTGGTGCGTCAACAGAAAATAAGTCTGTCACTTAGTCGGTCCCACCAGAAGCAAGTGGTTGTCGAAGGTTCCCAGGTTCGTAGTGAACATGTACTAACTGGCATTGGTGGAATGCAGACGCTATCTTGGCTGGTTAATTGAGTAAAACGGTTTGTTGCATATTTGAGACAGTAGGCGTTAAGGGGTTAACTGTATTGCTGTAGTGTACACTCCCTCAGAAGTTGCAAGTTCCGTATTCACTATACAGGGCTGTATAGCGGTGTGCTCAATCGCCGCTTGCTACACAACTACATCTAAGTGATTTTATGACCACAAAAATGGTTGCATAAACTTACTGAGTGCCTCTTTAACAGTGCTTTAGCATTGTCATGACTTACACACCACATCCAATGAGACACAGTATTTTTTCCTCTGCAAAAATGTGCTCTGAAAGAGAGACAGAGAAGAGGGGTTAAAAAAAACCTGTAAAATCTTAGAAAGGCAGTGCTTGCGACATTGATGTGGTGAAATGGAGGCAAGGGAATTTTTTAATCTTGTAATTATTTTAACAAGATCACCAGGAGAGAGCGAAAACAAATGAACGAAGAGAAGGGTAACAAATAATTAAAATGATACAGCTGCACAGAGCTGTCTGTGTGTGGTGTGGTGTGCGGGTGCTCTCTCGGTGCGGTGCAATGGTTGGAGAACACCCAGCAGCGGTGGAAGTAGCAGCAGCAGTGGGGTGGGGGGACAGGAGAGCAGGTCAGAGAGCTTCAGCAGGCCTGTTCTTTGTCCCTGGTGGCCTTTTCATTGGCTTCCTATCACCGCCATTCTGCTCTGTGCCCAGCCAACTTTCAAATGTGTGCTAGCCTTTTGTGCAATATCATCTCTGTGCACGGCATGGCCTGAATATGTGTGTGTGTGTGTGTGTGTGTGAGAGAGAGAGAGCGACTGTGCGTAAGTGAGAGAGGGATGGCTGGTTTTGGAGCATTCTCATCCACATTGTGATCGGCCAGTTGTTTGGTACCTTTGTGTTTAGACCTGCACTGACCTGTTTGTGTGTGTGTGTGTGTGTGCGTTCATCTGTATGTGTGTGTGTGTGTGTGTGTGTGTGTAGGATTCACATAGTGAATGAGATTGGGTTTGTGCGCTTTGCCAGGCAGTGGCCTAATTCAGCGGGTTTGAACTTCAAAGGGCCTCAGAGCTGGAAGGGCTTCAGCAGCGCAGCCACTGACATGACTTAGAGATCAACTGAGAAAGAGATGGTGGGGGGCAGAGAGAGAGAGAGGGAAATGGATGGAGAAAGAGGGATGGAGGGAAAGAGTGAGATGGAGGGGGAAAGAGAAAGATGGAGGGGGAAAGAAAAGTGAGGGGATAGAGAGAGCCAAAAAGATTAGTGAGAAAGAACGAGAGAGGGAAGAAGAGAAACAGAGACAACAGCAAAACAGAGTGACATCTGTCTCTGGCAGCCTGTACTGTCATTTTGCATTATAGCAGACTGATAACCAGCCTCAGTTACAAGCTAATGAGCTTTACTTGCTCCAAATTTCCTGCTTCCTTTCCAAACTCCCCCTCTTTCTATTCGGCTCTGCCATTAAGTGTTTTTCCTCCCCTCTGCTGCCCATTCTGCCTGCTTTTCTGTGATACCTTAGATGTCTGTTTCTATTTCGCCATTTACTTCTCTTCTTTCCCTTTCTTTTTCATGCCTTTTTTAAAAAAAAATCTTCTTTGCTGTTTTTCTTCCCATTGGCTCTCCTCCTCCTTCTCGTTCCTTCTCTGCGTCTCTGTTTGTGTCCTGCATGTTGGGCTGCACATGGGCAGGTCTCTGCCTACAGCGCCAGAGCCGTTTGGTGCAGTAAGCTGATTAGTCCTGAAAGGCTCTCACATGCACTTACACTGCAGATTAAGACACCTAGGCCAGGACAGTGGAGCACTGAGGAAATTACCTCCTATCGGCTGTCAACACACCGAGAAAACACTGTGCACACACACACACTTACCTATACACTCCATTAGCAGATACTCAGCCATTAGAAAATCTTGGCAGTGCAACTGCAGCTGCAGTTGCAGCCGCATGTTGTGAGCAGGGTGACTCGCCTAAGTCACCTAACCTGAACAGGCAGAAAAGGCAAAACGATCACAGTAATATATAACCTAAAAGGCCTCTTAAGTTTATCCATTTGATGCCTAGGCCCATACCGTTTATGTACAGTTCGTACCACACACACACTAGGAAGGTATGGAGAAGCCACCAGAAAATTGCATAAATGTATAGTCTTTTAGTCACTGGGCGCACACACACTCACACAATTTATGGAGAGATAACAGATCTACTAACAAGCAGGACAATGACAGACCCTTATGAACTGAAAATAGGTGCACACACACACACACACACGTGGGACTGAGGGATGGTTGTGCTTCTGCTTAAAGCACTGGGGATGTGCTTGTCTCTGATGCTTAAAGTGGCCCTCCTGCCAGTGCACACGCCGGAGCGAAGCGTGCCTTCTGCCATCTGTTGTGTGCCGGCCATGTGAAGCTGCAAATGGATGTGCTCAAGGCTTTCTCCCTGACTCTCTCTCCACCTCTCTCTCTCTCCGTTCTTTTCACTCTTTCTCTTTATCTCTGTCCATCTCTCATTATCTTTCTCTCCATATATTTCCCTTAGCCTCTCACTGTTCCCAGCTATCTTCCTCTAACCTCTCTTTCTTTCTTTCTCTTTTTCTCTCTCTCTTTCTCTTCTCACTCACTAATATTGTATTTTTCTGTCTTTTCTTACTCCTTGTATTTGTCATGTTATTTATCGGTCACATTTTCGGCTTGCTCAATTACCATCTATCCTGCAACCTTGCAACCTTAGTATTATATACATTCTTTCTCTCTCCCTCTTTCTCCTCCTGTCTCTCTCCATCTCTCCACCTTGGTTGAGGATGTGGTTCAGGGTTAAGTCTGGACAATAGAATTGCTGTGGTCAGCCAAGCATGACAGCTGGATTAAACTGCCAGCACTATTCCTTTCCTTCTGTGTGTGTGTGTGTGTGAACAGTGAAAATAAACGCATCCCTCCCTCTTTCTCCTGCTCTAGCGCAATCGCACATACACACACACACACACACACAGACACAAACACACACACACACAGTCCTGAATTATGGGCCATTAAAGTCAATTCTCCCTGAGTGCACTATTGCTCCCTCCACCAGTGTGGATCAGAAGTCATCAGCGCTGATAAGCACAGAGGCAGCCTCCCCTGGCCCAAGCACCGCAGGGAGAAGAAGAGGAGAGGAGAGATCTCTCTCTCCCACACACACACACACAGACACCTACAAACACACATAGGCTGTGTTTACACTGCCAATACGGTTGTGCCCTCTCTCTCGGCTTTTATCAGATTGTTTTGATTGCATGTTTACATCTACTTTCAAAAGTGTCTAAATGTGTCTGTTTATACTTGCCAGACACTTGGGCCTGCAGTAGCCTGCATAACTAGAGGGCACAGCTCCCGTCCCAAACAGACTACCATAATAGGCCCAATCCTGGGGTCTTTGGTAGCTGGTAATGCATTGATAAAGCCTATGTGCCTATCTAAAGGCCTATGTGGTCTAGTATTCGCTTTTTTTCCTAAAAGTCATTTATTGGATGAATCGGAAAAGTTGCAAGGTAACAAATCGAATTCATACATAAGAAAGTTTAGGCACAAATCAAATTTTAGCACAATCCAATTCAATCACCCGCATTCCTTGACCTGTGCTGAGCATCAGGTAGTCTAGAAATGAAGCATGTGGGTGAAAAATAACAATGGGACATAAGACATTGCTTGGTTCATTATCAATAGTGGATGGAATTCTCACATTAACGAGGGTATATAGTCAATCTCTGTTTAGACTGCAGCCACATTTCCAACCCACTTCCTATTTAATGCTACTGTACATATCAAAGGGGCCTGTGTCCAATCTGAGGGAACTAAAATTCATGTGTTTTTTTATGTTTACACTGTGATGTCACAGATCCATGCCACACACCGTATGTGAGCGAAAAAATCGTAATTGCGTCACTTTCAAATGCCAGTGTTAATGTGCCAGTGTAGATGTGCATGCTTACAAACACACACACGCACGCACACACACACATGTCTGCATACAGCACATATAGGCTACTCATATATGTGTGCACATACATACAGCCTATAGAAATGGCAGAGGACTATACAAGTGAGCGAGATCAATGTGCAGATGCATATGACGCCAGGCACTCTTCAGAAACAAACCAAAAGAGAGACAACCATACACACATGTCTGGAAGCACTCTAATGTACAAACACATTAGACATGCCTATAATTATCTCCATGACACACACACACTGATACAGTCATACAGGAAAAGTCCATCTAGAGCTCCCTCTGACTATGCCAGAGCTCATAAGAGAGTAGTTTCACCCTTTACTCATCCAGAGTTGTGCACGCGCGTGCACACACACATACGCATACACACAACTGAAACAACACCACCCGTACACACACACACATCTAAGTGCATGCATGCACACAGCGACTTAGCTTACATTCTCAAAAATTCATATACACACTCACATATGCATGCTTATCCACTGTAAATTACAAACCCAATGATACACATACACACAAACACAGAGAATTGCTCTTCCTCTTTCATAAGCTTGAGCGTTGGTGCACTGGGGTAATCTACCCAGCGCTCCCGCTCGGGAAAGAGTTGTCGCGCACATTCTAAGCTCGACCCGGCGTCACGCTCAAACTCTTCCTGACAGCTCGAAAGAACCTGGAGAACAAGACTATTACCCTCCTGTGCTGCACACGCACAGAACCAAGCCACCCAGAAAGACAAGGACGGCAAACGGAAAGAAAAAAAAAACCTACTCTTCCACTGACCCATCACGCTTATTCTCTGACTTTTTCACAAATCATGAGTTTGTAATCTCAGATGAAAGTGTCAGTCGCCTATTCAAATAAATGAGTTTATGAGGCATGGAGTTGAGGGGATTTTAGGACAGTTTTTAACGCTTTTCAAACCGAACTCGCTAGGCCTCTTTATCGCACACTGAAAGAGCAGCGGCGCGGAGAGAACGTCTGAGCTGTCCGTATGTGTGTCATGTTTTGATTTGCCGCTGTCATGTAAATTCAATGCCTGTCTGCCGCACAGAGGGGAGGAAATGGGGGAAATCACTGTGAAACGTCAATGTGTTTGTGTCTGTGCCCCGCTTGTGTCTGCATGCCAGGGATCACAGTGAAACTCCACACCACGCCATGCATGCCTGTGTTCCACCCCCCACCACACACACACCATCCTCCTGATCATTGTGCAATGCCACACCATGCCAGGGGCACGTGTGTGTGTCTGTTTGTGTGTTTGCGTGTGTGTGTGTGCACGCGCGTGTGTGTGGGGGGGTCAGGCTGCAGCTTCTACACGCGAGCCAAGCTCACACACGAAACACAAACACAAAACACATAGTGGAATGGCAGACGGGGTCACATCAATGTCCACATGCCCCCTATGGCAGAGTGCTGGGGCTGGGGTCAGAGGGGGGAATGGAAACCCTGGCCTGCCAGTCCAGAGTCAGCCAGTGTTCGCCAGTCACTCATTCAATCAGTCACTCATCGTTGAGCCATGACATGGAGTGGATGGGGGTGGTGTTTACAATGTCCGGTGACCTTGGCGATGCCACCAAATGTCGTGTAGATGTGCAGTAGATCTGATCTAATGGATCTGGGCCAGATATGACCCATATCCAAGCCAGATGCGCACCAGAGACGGTCTCCATGCATTGCATTGTTTGACTTATTGAGATGTGTGGACAAACCAATATTGATAGATTTCCCTAATGTGCTCCCATGCTTTACATCAGAGTCGTGTTAAAAGGTGCAATCTCTCCGAATACTCATGGTCATGGGTTTGGTTGGGGGAAGGGAGAGCATGAGCCCATGGGTGGGGCCACATGCTGCGGAAGGGATTCCTGTGTGTACACAGACAAGTCTATACAGACAGGAGATTGAGCCATGTTCTATGCATTGATCCCTTCACTGTAACACCAGGGATGTGATTGGCCAAGGACAAAAAAGCCAATAAACAAACCATTTATTTTAGCCAATAAACAAACTGCAGTAGGCCTACACATTAACTTATCATGAGTATACTGACATTGTTATTAGGCAGCATGTATGATAATGTGCTATGCAGTCAAGATAAACTTGAACTGTTATTATAGTCCTTCATCATCATCAATGTTGATATTATTATGTTGACTTCAGTAAAACGCCTCAAACGTAGCAAGTTGTCAAGTTGTAGGCATCAATGATTCCCAAGAGCGTCTAGCTGCAGCCGCACTGTCAGGCCCACTGCAGCGAGAGACCCCCTGCACTGTGAGGACTGGAAAGCAAGCGCAGTCACGTGTTGTCATGTGGGTACGTCAGCCCCAAACGAGGAAGTAGTTCTTCAATGATCGTTGATAAGAATGTAGCACAAATTAGCAAGTGCATCTTTTAGTCAGTGTCGTTTTATTTTTATAAGAATGTAGCACAAATTAGCAAAGTGTATTACATTCGTCAGTGTCAACGTTTTTCAGTTATAGTTTTGGATATTGAATGTTTGTACAAACAAACACAAAAACTTTACCCTTACCTAACGTTACCCAATGACAGTCCTATTCAACTGGCGGCCCGCGGGCCACATGCGGCCCAGATCTGGACCACAAGCGGCCCAGATGACGCTGCAGCAATAAAAGTAAAACACCATTGTCTAGCTTCTATGAAATAAAGCTCATAATTGGCAGGTAAAAATTGTTCATGATCCTCACTTGTCAAGCAACCGATTTCAACATTAACCGCTATTTTAACCTGCTCTATGTGTTTATGTCCATTTTAATCTATCAGAAACCGTTCGTTTAGTCACAGAAAAATAGTAACGTTATGCTCGTCTTTATCAAACTGTGGGGTAAGATTCCATTTTGGAGTGGCAGATTGAATTTTCGATCGCACCAGCTATTTAAGGCCTCCCCCTCAATCCTACCTTATTTTTCAGATATATAATGCATATAAATTGCATGCATTCTCAATCATTTAGAGTATTCAATGCCATCAATTTAAAGGGTATGTTAATGTTTTATAATTAAAGTTTGTGAAGTGTCATAACCAATCATTGATGACTGCTGAAAATGTGCGGCCCAACTTAAGATCTTGGTTTTGAAATGTGGCCCGAATGAAATTTTAATTGTTTAATTTTAACCTTTGCGGAACTGGGGACGCATTAAAAAACATCACTCCCAGTCCTTACAGTGCAGGGGGTCTGTCAGTACCTGATCCGTACCGGCTGCCCGATCGGTTTTGCACATGTGCGCTACAAAAGCCACCATGTTGCTGCCCGATCGGTACTAACTGAAATGCCTTACGGCAAACAAAATTCTGGATCTTAATTTTTTCTTACAACATTCTGGGTCGAGCCACAAAAAAGCTCCTTAGTGACATGTACATAGCGTGTAGGCATACATTATACAGTATATCGCAGTTCTGCCCAAGGTTTCTGGTGTGCCGTTATATGCAAATGAGAGTAGTAGAAGATGGAACCAGCGCCAGTTTACCCTCTTATTCGAAATTTTCTGGAGGTAAATCATTTAGTAGTATGAGTGACAATAAATTGCCTTGAATCCTTGCCTTGAATGATAATTTAGCTGTTAGGCTAAAGGCTTCGATCGTAGTAGCTGAACCATAGACTGTATATAAAAACACGCAGATCCCTGTGCCGTAAACAGACTGTGTTTGGCCGTAAAGTGGTGTATGACAACAGGCACGGGATGCAATATGGCGGCTTTCTTAGTGTGCATGCGTGCACATGCGTGGAATCGATCGGGCAGCCGGCTGCAGCTGGATGCCTCTCAAGATTCTAGCGCAGTCCACCAGAAGGCAGTGTATGCGTCCGTTACTGTGGTTACATGAACATCAAATTCGGTAGGCCTGTAAGATCAGTATTCTGGTTAAAACAGTTTTAAAAAGATCCTGAATAATAGCCTACATGTGTGGAAGAGTATTGAAAGTGTATACCGGAATATTCCTAAACACACATGTTGTTATATTCCGGTTAGATCAATGTCGCCTACAAAGTTGTATTGTGCCATCATACCATTTTTCAGTTCACATTCCAATAGAAATTCAAGAGTTTGCATGATGTTACTACAGAAGCAAAGATGACAAAGAATAGCCTTGCTAATGAGCTCGAGATTAACAAATAAAAAAAACCCAGAATGAGTTTACAAGCAAACGCATTAGCAAAAAATAATACCCATAACAGATTCGAATATCATGCTTAGCTTTTTTAATATTCAAATACCGACAATCGGTGTCAAAGCCCAAGTTCAGGCAGGTTCGGCATCATTAACATTAAGCAACAGAGACGATGCAGAAAACGTTAGCATAAACTATGGCGCTCAGAAGATAATTTGATATTAGGCTAAATTAGGGATATGATACGAAAGTCATTTTGCTGGACTGCTGCTCAAAGTGAAGGCATTCTCTGGGCAGCTCTGCGCTTCTGAAGGATGTGCTCGCGAAGCTCCAACCGGAGAGGAAGTACCAAACTAGCCATAGAGTTGTAATTGATGCAACAATGAAAAAAAGCATATGTATCCTAACGCAATAGCAAATAAAGGCCTGCATAAAATTAATAAGGCCTGGGCTTTGCTAAGTAAATAAAAGCCCGGTGCATAATTTCAGAAAATACGGCAGGGGTATTCAATCACTTCAATCTTGGACATGTGAGATAATAGACATGCAAACAAATAGCCTACATGGAAACAATATTAGCATAGGCAGGCCTACCTGAACTAAAGACAATGTAGCCTACTTGATACAGGAGTAGGGCTGATACAAGACTGCTGCATCCGTTCCAACTTTCTAACGCGGTTGCATTTTACACTAGGCTACTTCACTAGGTCACATAAAGGTTACTCTCGTGTTATGCATTTTGGGCGGGTTTTCTTTTTCATTATTGGTACAGCTTATAATCGATTATGCGCACGCGTGGCTCATTGGAATTGCCTATGGGTAATGTGCCCCCCACCCAAAAAAAACTGACGGATTTGCATGATTCACGAGGGTCACATTTTTATGCCCGGAAGAATCACATCCCTGAACACACACAGACACACACTTACACACACACATACACACAAGACACATGCATGCACGACTCAATTACAAACTCAAACACATATTCACAACAAATATCCAAAATAAGTGCATTCTGCCAAACACACTCACACACAAACAAACAGGTCTTGTTTTGTTACTATTTGGTACATGGCTTGTGTTATAG
The DNA here is from genome assembly GCA_017657215.1 of Limnothrissa miodon. Taxonomy (NCBI): domain Eukaryota; kingdom Metazoa; phylum Chordata; class Actinopteri; order Clupeiformes; family Clupeidae; genus Limnothrissa; species Limnothrissa miodon. The sequence continues at coordinate 1,228,590 of JAGFZM010000031.1, read as the reverse complement.
TCTTGTTCTGTGTGTGTGTGTGCTTTCTGTGACTAATGCTAAATGGCCTGTGCTTTTCTCCTTTTCCTTCCTTACCCTCATCCCCATCTCTTTCCCTCCCTCCTGTCCTCCAGAACACAACCACCTGAACAATGCTGCTCTCTCGCCGCTGGGCCCGGCCATGGCGCTCTCTCACCCCCACAACAACCTGGGCTTGAGCTTCAACAAGTACACCTCCCTCAAGGCCGTGGGTAAGCAGAAGTGCCACACACACTCACACACACGTTCACAGGAGACTACAATATGCAGAGATTCACACCAACAGCTTCAGAGTAATGACCCACGCCCCGACCAGAACCCTGATGGACTCAACTGGCAGGAATTAGCTAATCATGAAACTGAATCCGGCCCATTAAGTTGTTAAGGCTCTAATTCTTAGGGCTGAGGCAACATTGGGATTCAGCCACTAAAACAGTAGACTGTTGAACGTTTTTAAAGGCCTAACTACCTTAATAAAAGGTGTTATATTTTCAGCAGTGTTTTTTTGTATGCTTGTGTACTACATTATGATAGCTGTCAAGCTTGTAGTTGAGTTGTCAAACAAACCAGCCCAGGGGACCTATTGACATAGGAACAACAGAGAAACTTGCTCTTACTCACATAGTCCATTTCTTTGTGATGACTCAATTAGGCCCGCAACATGTAACGAGAGGAAGATTCATCAGTTGTTAATTCTTCCTAAAGGAGTAAATTAAATTTAAATTAAGTTAAATTAAGTCACCATGAAATAAACAGGACTAAGCCTTCATCCAAATTTGCTTTTTTAAATGTCCTAGTAAATGCTTGTTAATCTACTTAAATTGAGTAATCCATTGTCTTTTATGTAATATTTTAAATATTTTAGTCTAAATAGATTTTCTACATAAGGCCACAAATACAGAAGCTTAAAGAGGCCCTCAGATCAGCCTTTTCCCCTTTCAATCCAAGTTTCAGAACAGTTGACAGGAGAAATGAATAAAGAAAGCCATGGTGCTGTATCATCTGACATCAGAGTAGTTCTCTTTCGTTTCGAAGCCGAAACGTACGAATGGATGATGCCTATCATCTCCTACTTTTTCTGAAGTCAATTTTAACCAACCCTTTGAAAAAAGGGCAGTCAGCGTGACGTCAGAAAGTCTGTATATTGACTGCGCTTACGCTTCAGGTCCTCTTTGCCTTTTTCACCTCGCCTACTGCGTGTGTGTTTCTGAGTTGATCTTCATTTGCTTTTGCAAATAATTCTAAAACCCAACGGCTTTTGTCAAAGCCCACCACAACAGTTTTCCGTCTTGCTCAAAGTGCTCACGCCGGTCCCTAACTTCTGGTACCTCGAGACGCAAGATGGCTACTCGTCGCTGTACCGACTGTGATCGTCCCATGGCGCTCTCAGACCGCCATGCTGTCTGCTTCATTTGCATGGGGAGTGAGCATGCTATGCTAGCCTTCTTGCAGCCTGATCTCTGCTCAGCCTGTGAACGCCTCTCCCCCACTGCTATTGCCAATCGAGCGGCATTTTTCGTGGGTTCCACTGGCAGTCCAGGGGCGGCTTCCACCCCCGTTGGCATCAGTGCTCCTCCTGCCCGCCAGTTGGCCGAGCTTCCCCCGGCGACTTCCCCCGGTGGCTACTCGGCCGTCGGTTAGCTTCTCAGCGGCTAGTCTGCTACCGGCTAGCCAGCTAACCGCGGCCCATCCGGCTAGCCCTGCTAGCTCCATCGGCGCTGCCTTTGCTCGCGCGGCTACTTCGCCGCTCCATGTCGACCCGGTCATCGAGGCTGTTGATGAGGAAGAGCTCGCCTCCTTTCTCTCCGCAAATGGATATGCCACTGTTGAGGATCTGCCACCGATCCAAAAGACCCACGCCGCCCAGCTAGCTTCAGAGCTAGCCACGATGGCTACCCAGGTTTTGACCCTTTCTCGGGCGCGCTGCCGTCACCTGATGCCCTCCCCCTCCCTGCTCACCCCACGGTCGTGGCGGATGCGCAGGCCTCCGGGGAGGCTCCCTACGCTGCTATTGCCCCCATTCAACTTAACACTTAACACCGCCTTCCTCCTCTCCTCTCTATCTGAGGAACTGGTGGCGGATCTCTCAGCGCAGCCGTCGGATCTCACTCTCCACCAGCTGCGCAGGGCCACCGCTCTCACCTCACTGGCCATCAGGGCGGCCATTAAAGCCGACGGGCGCTCCCTTGGCTCTTTGGTCGTCATCGACAGGCACCTCTGGCTGAACCTCTCGTCCATGCCAGAGAAGCAGCGTTCTCCGCTGACGCTCTGTTCGGCCAGGCGCTGGAACTTCAGCGCGATCGCTTAGAGAAGACGAAGTCGGCGGCTCAGGCCCTGCAACCCCTGCTTCCTAAGCGTGCTCCGCCTCAACCAGCGGCTCCGTCTCCGCCTCAGACGCGCGCTCGCACGCCTCAGCAGACGCATCAGAAGAAGAAGGCAGACGTGCCCAAAGCTGCGCCACCGCCAGCTACTGAGTCACAGCCTTCATGGCAGCACTCTCGCGGTCGCGCAGCCCCCGCCACGCGTCCAACTAGCCAGGAGCGGCGCAAGAGGCCACAGCGATCCTGATACGATCGCGTGTGTGCGGCAGAGCATGTCATGCGACCCCTGTCCATTGACTGCTATGCCTCTGAGTGCTCTGAAAGGCACGGGTCCTCGCTCTGCAGTCCCCAGCTCGGAGCGTTTACCCCTGCTTCGGCGGTCCTCTCTGATCTCACCCCCTCACGGGGCGCTGAGTTTGCCTTTTTCACAAGCACCCCGCACACACATTCCCGCCCCTCTAGGGCAATGTTTGACAATGAGCCCCGGCTCCGGCCGGAGGACGCTCTCTGTTCTGTCAGCGCTGTCGCGCACCGGGGCACCGGTCCGGTCTCCACCGCGCATTCAGCTTACGCACGCCGTGCGCTCTGCGCCTTGCGTGATGTTACGCCCCGAGGGCGCCCAGGTGCCGCCGGGGCCTCTACTGACGTCGCGACCCCCGCGTCCTCTTCCTCACTCGCCCCCGGACAGTGGGCGTGCGACGCGTCAGAGTCATTTACGGTCGAGAAGCACTCCCTCAACTCTCTCGCCGCCTCTGTCGGCCTTTTCATCGCTCAGATACGAGCAGAGCTGTCTGCTCAGTCAGAAGCATCTGCCATTGTGCGATCGGGAAACTTCTCCCCCCTCTCCACCGACGTCGCTGACGCGCGATCCAGGTCGGCCGCCCCACGGGGCGTCGCGAGTGATGTGCGCGGCTCGCCAGCCACGTGTGAGCACCGATGGGTCTCACACACGGTCGGCTTGCCCTCAGCCCCCACGCTACGATGGGTCGCTGCCATGTCAGTTGAACGCTCTCCAGCTTCGCGGACAGCCTCAGTCACCGACCTTGGCCCCCATAGTGCCACTCGGGGGCAGCATAGCACTTCGTTTGTCCTTGCTGCCTCCTCACTCAGCCTCTCTGCTCAGGCAGAATTGGGCGATGTGCACAACGTCACGTTGGGTCCTTTCAACAGTGTTGAAGGGCTATCAACTGCAGTTCAGGTGGCCACCCCCGCCCTTCAGTGCTGCCCCCCTCCAGGGCCCCTGCTCTCAGACAAGAGCTTCGCGATCTTTTGAGAAAGGGTGCTATTCAGCGCGTAGATCCGGAACTGGTGCGCGCAGGTTGTTACAGTACGTACTTCCTGGTGCCCAAGAAGTCGGGCGCTTTTCGCCCTATTCTAGACCTCAGAGCGCTCAATGCTTCGCTCAAACCTCTCACTTTTCGCATGCTCACGGGGCGTATGGTGGCGGAGTCAGTCCGCCAGGGGGATTACATGGTCACCATAGACCTTCAGGACGCCTATTTCCATATAGGCATAGTCCCGAGGCACAGGCGTTTTCTACGCTTTGCCTTCGAGGGCAGAGCTTACGAGTACACAGCCCTCCCCTTCGGTCTGTCTCTAGCACCTCGGTGCTTCACCAAGTATGTGGAGGCGGTGATCGCTCCTCTATGTGCTCAGGGCATCAGACTCCTCAATTACTTGGACGACTGGATGCTGCTGGCAGATTCCAGACAGCTCTTGACGTCTCAGGTTCACACTGTACTGCGTCACCTGCACGATTTGGGCTTCTTAGTCAACCTGAAGAAGTGCATGCTCTCTCCCTCTCAGGAGGTCGAGTTCTTAGGCGTGAGGCTGAACGCACGCTCAATGAGACCGACGCTCACTACGAAGAGGTTACAGGACGTCAGGGTGTGCCTACACCACTTCAGACTAGGTGCCTGCGTTTCGGCCAGGCTGTGTCTCAGACTGACGGGCCTCCTGTGTGCCGGCGGCGGCCTCCTGTGTCCCACTCGGCCTTCTACACTTACGCCCGCTGCAGCTCGCCTTGGCAGAACTGGGTGTGTCCTCCAGGTCGAACCCCACCCGTCGGATAACGCTTATCCAGACGCATGTGGGTAGCCCTCGCACATTGGCGTAGGCCGTCGTCCTTCACCAAAGGCGGCGCGCTTGGTGCTGTGACCAGACGCATGACGGTGACCACCGATGCGTCCAAGAGCGGCTGGGGCGCCGTTTGTTGCGGTCGCCCCGCCAGAGGGACATGGGGCGCAGCCTCCAGGAGGCTACACATCAATGTGTTGGAGCTCCTAGCTGTCTTTTGCACTTTGAAGGAGTTTCTCCCTCTTCTCGGAGGAGAACACATTCTAGTGCGTACAGACAACACCACAGTTGTGGCTTATCTCAATCGCCATGGCGGCACGCGCTCTCCGGACCTGTTTCGCCTGGCGTACAAGCTGCTCACCTGGGCCTCCCGCCACTTCCTGTCAATCAGGGCGGCGCACTTGCCAGGTGTGCGCAACACAGGCGTGGACCTCCTCTCCAGGGGTGTTCCGCGTGCAACCGACTGGCGCCTCTGCCCAGCCGTGGTGCACAGCCTCCGGGCGGGCACGAATTGATCTTTTCGCCTCGAGCGAGAACACTCACTGCCCAGCGTGGTTTTCGGGAACGAGATGCGCCGCTACGCTTTTCCCCCACTTCCTCTGATGCGTCAGGTGTTGGCCAGGATCAGAGCAGGGGCTCACAGGGTGATTCTGATCGCCCCCCATTGGCCATCTCATAGCTGGTTCTCGGATCTGGTCTCACTGCTGGACGGCCAGCCTTGGACCCTCCCAGTGCGGAGGGATCTCCTATCTCAGGCCCGCGGGTCACTGTGGCACCCCAGGCCGGAGGCGTGGAGACTGACGGCTTGGCCCCTGAACGGGCGTGTCTCCTAGAGCGCGGTCTGTCAGCCGCAGTTGTAGAGACTGTTCAGGCTGTTAGAGCTACGTCCACTAGGTCGTTGTATACACTAAAGTGGCGCGTGTTCAGCACATGGTGCAGAGACAGAGGCTGTGATCCTCTAGTCTGCACTATTGGCGAGGTGCTTGCGTTTCTGCAACACCTGTTTGATCAGGGTCGTACACCCTCTACTCTGAAGGTGTATCTCGCAGCTATTTCAGCATGCCATGTTGGCTATGCTGGCGTTTCCCTAGGCGCACACCCCTTGCGTCGCGCTTCATGAAGGGCCTCAGTCCCGACTGTCTTGAGTTCACGCAAGATGACGCGTGGGTGACGCTGCGACCGAATCCCTTTTCTCGTCCTAAAGTGCTGTCTACTGACCCTTGTTCGAGGGTCATAGAGCTCTCAGCCCTGCCTGAGACGGGAGGTTCTGTGCCCGTCACTGTGCCCAGTCAGAGCACTTCGTGCCTACTTGACGCGTACGCAGAGCATCAGGAAAACGAACCAGTTGATCGTCTGCCACGGTGAATGTGCCAAGGGTCAGGCCTTGTCTACCCAACAAATGTCGCATTGGCTTACTGAGGCCATACGTCTGGCATATGAGGCGGCGGGTGTTCCTCCGCCTGTGCATGTCAGGGCGCACTCCACCCGTGGAGTGGTGGCTTCTTGGGCCTTCTGGAAAGGCGTCCCCATGCAGGATATCTGCCTGAGCGCGTTGTGGGCCTCAGGCAACACCTTTGCGCGTTTTTACGCATTGGACGTCACCAGGCCGGGTGTAGCAGAGAGTGTTCTCTCTGGGCCCGGCGGCGGTCCCATGGATCTTCCCACCTCGGGCTCCTCAGTGTAGGGCTCTTGAGGCTTGGTTGTAGTGATCCATTCGTACGTTTTGGCTTCGAAACGAAAGAGAACGTTAAGGATACTAAAGTATCCTCGGTTCTCTGAGTGAGAAGCCGAAACGTACGCTTCGGGCCTCAAGTCGTCGACGCTGGCGAGCTTGGCAAAGAGGACCTGAAGCGTAAGTGCAGTGAATATATAGACTTTCTGACGTCACGCAGGGCTAGTTGCCTGCGCGCGTCAGAGCGCTTACTGCCCTTTTTTCAAAGGGTTGGTTAAAATTGACTTCAGAAAAAGTAGGAGGTGATAGGCATCACCCATTCGTACGTTTTGGCTTCTCTCTCAGAGTGATACTACTCTTGTGATACTACTCATTCACCTTTTTTTTGCTATCACTGACAATGCATATTCTACTTTAGGCTAAAATTGTTAAATTATATTTGAAAGTTTAGCCAGTATTTTCTGTTTATAATTTTGTGTTTTTTTGTGTGTTCGTTTAATTTCGTCTGCTATAAATACCCATATCTATAACCATAACTGTCCGGGGCATCATCAAAAGTACACTATATAGGCCATGCCATGTTTATACCACTTATACCACCTAAATAATTGTAACCTAAAACCTAAATTCATAAATACTTCACTTAAGTGATCATTTAGAAGATCCATCTCTTTCACTGATAGCTTCACATTGTCCACACGCAACCTTGACAGACCCCCTCACGAGACACTCCACCCACATAACAAACACCTTTTTACAGAAATCCCTGATCATATTGAGTGGCACCACACCTGCCCCACAAGGAGCCCACGCATACAGTACCTGTCATTTTAGTCTGGTAGGGAATCCACAGTGGGGAGGCCACTCATCCATCTCACACAGGCTCCTTTCTGTGGAGACAAAATCTGCCATGCATGGGCCTGCAGTCTAACCCCTTCAATGTTGTGTGGTGGTTTTAAAGAAAATGTAGGAAAGAAAGGTGTTATGAAGTTTTATTTTATCTAACTACAAGATTCCTGCATATACTCTATGTGTAACCAGTCCCATGTGTGATGTGCAAGCAGGCGCGTAGGAAATACGGGGGTCAGGACCCCCCCAATGTTGACCCCCTACCCCACAAAAAAAAAAAAAAAAAACCCTACCCAAAAAGCAGCTTACATTTTTTCAACTTTCCTCGCAAACTTCACGTCGCTACCAAGAGAATAAGCCTACGCCCCCTCCACCTCTTTCCATGCAAACTTCACATAACAACCCCCCTCCCCCACCATGCAACGTCTGCTCCTTGCAAGATCAACTAACGTTACCAGCCATCATAGACGTCCGGTAAAAAAAAAAAAAAAAAAAAGGTTTGCTCCTTTTTTGTCAATAATGTAAGTGCAGGGTTCCCGTCATTTAAAAAAAAAACTATCAGTAGCTTTGGACCATCGGAAACCTTAAAGGGATAGTTCGGTTTTTAACACATTAAGCCCCTTTCACAGGTTGTCTAAAATGCAATAAAGTGGTTGACATCGAAATTTTGACGATTGCTTCTGTCTCGGCTATTTGGGAAATGTAGAATCACCTCTGCCTGCCTTCAAAATGGCTAGCAATGGGCATGTGTTGTTTCCATCCTTAAAACACTGGTTTTAAAAAAAGTGCTACTCACCAAGTGGTTAGTGGTGCTCAATGATGTTCCAAAACATGTATCGTAGCGAAATGAAGCTTCCGTCATGTTTTATTTGGCACTTTGTTTACATGAAGGAGCAAATAGATCCCTATGGGACTTACAAAATGACAAATAAAACATGACAGAAACTGTATTTTGCTACGATACTTGAGTTGGAACATCAGCAAGCCCACTAATCACTCCATGAGTAGCATTTTTTTAAAACCCGTGTTTAAAGGATAGAAACAACACATGCCCATTGCTAGCCATTTTAAAGGCAGGCAGAGGCAATTCTATATTTCCCAAATAGCCGAGACAGGAGCAATCATTTTGGTGTCAACCACTTTATTTCATTTTAGACAACCTGTGAAAGGGGCTCAATGTGTTAAAAACCGAACTATCCCTTTAATTTGCTGCCGTTTCTTAGAGCTTACAGATAGCATCAACGTTACAGTATGCAGGCAAGGAAACAAGTGTGAAGCTACGTTAATTGTGTGGCCGGAGAGAAAATTGCTTTTATGGTGAAACAATGCTCTGATAAAACAATGCACACAGTGAATGACGATGTTAGTTATAAGTCGGTTTACATAATGTTTTACAGAATGTTAAGTCATAGGGACTTCATTACTTAGGCTAGTGCTGCATTCAAAACCAGCTTTGTCAGCAGCAGCCCAGCGAGGAGTGAGGTCAGTGGCAGTTATCAACAACGTTGTTGAGACGGCATAATTTTGATTTGGTTTCTTAAACCAGTCTACCTCCAATCTCAGATACAGCCATGATTAGAAAACAGATTAGCCTACCATAATGGATCTTGTCCACATACACACAATCATAATCCAAAAAGACGATCAAAAACATCAAATAACGCAGGAATGTGCACCTTTTAAGATGGGGTGTAACGTACACTTGAATAGGGCATTGGAACTAACTGGATATTCAGGCTGCTAAATTAGTAACGTTAGCCTACCAACATGAGTTTGCTGAGATGAGGAGTTCACATCAGAATAGGTAAGCGCTGGTTTATTTTATAATTGCAACTGGTTGGCTTAACAGGTTTTGTTTAAAGGTGATCTAAGCGATGTGACACGTTTTTAGGACTAAAACATGTGTTGTTACATCCAGCAAACATCTCCCAATCTGCTAGCTGCCTGTCCCCTGAACACACTGTAAAAAAACGCGGTCTCTGTAGACAGCCCAGGCTCCACAAACGGCAACATAACACAGTGGGCAAACCTAGCATAACAAACGAAAACGAAACATAACAGTGTTCCAGCCAATAAACGACAAGGTTCATGAGTCTTTCGGGAGGCATGGGAGGGAGGGGAAGGAGTAAGCTAACTTATAACGCTTGAACCCTCTCTGGAGCTATCGTCCGTTTTGTTTGACAATACTTCGAACGTCAACAAGAAGTGACGTGAAACAGCATCGCTTAGAGCGCCTTTAAATAGTAGGGTAACGTTCAATTATTACCCCATGTGCCGTCATCAGCCCTGCAGTGGCCTTTTTCGTGTATAATACTATGGTCGACTTTTTGTAATCCAGGGATGAAGTATGACCTGTCTGCCACCTAATGGCAAAAAACATAAACAAAATTAGGCTTCTCATTCGTTCCATTGGGCTGTTGTTTAGAAGACGCGCCCTTGTTGAGTGTAGGCCTACTCGACAATGGCGCTTTTAATCTTGCATTTCAGTGAATATTGACTATTAGCCTGTAGGCTAACTTTAACTCACATTAAGTCTAGCCAAAATGTGTGCTATAAGAATCGCAGAACAATATTTTTAATGAGAGAAAATTAAGATGCATGTGTATACCCTGCAACAAGAGATGTGTATGTGTGAGCAAAGTTGTGCCGTGAATTTTCCGCTCCATAGCGCCACCGAACTCGTGCAGATTCGGTCCCCCTCAATGTCAAACTGCTTCCTACGCGCCTGTGTGCAAGTGTCTGTAAATGATGTACACATCCCTATTTATGAGAGTTCATTTAAGTGCCTCTTCTTGATTCTTGTGAACTGAACAGTATATAACATGTGCACACACACACACACTCTCACACACACACTTTAAAGCATACATCCACATGTGGGGACCCTCTCTCATGTGAGCACTTGCATGTACTGTAGCTCCTACGGATGTGGCCTAGGTTCATCATGGACGCATTTATACATACATTCATGTAAGTGTAGGCTGAGACCTTAGCATGGGATTCATGAAAAAATGCACAGAGAAGGAACCACACACGCATCACCACTGACATGCATAAATGCATTCTCTCTCTATCTCTTTCTATCACACACGCAACACACACCCATAACCGTCCTGCTCACACTTTAACCCAACGATCTCCCTACTTCCTCATAATATAACACAATTGGTCATAAGAGGTCCTCAGTGATACACATACACACACACACACACACAAACACACACTGGGTTATGGAGGCAGCCAATGGTAGCCCAGCTCTGCTACCCAGTGTTGGGGAGTAACTAGTTACATGTAACAAAATTACGTAATTTAATTACAAAATAAAAGTAACAGTAATCAGTTACAGTTACATTGAAAAACTGTGTAATTAAATTACAGTTACATTAAGGAAATTCTCAGGATTACATTTCAAGTTACATATCTTCTGCAGTGAAACATTTGTCGTCATGTTTGAATTGGCAACTCCACCCACCCACAAGCAGTCTGCTATTGCGATGATGATTGCAATGTCAGATAGAAACTCACTGTTGGAACACACACACACAAACAAAAACTTCAATATGAATGCAAGAGCCGCAAGAGACCAAGCAAAGAGCCGCATGCTGTCCAGGACCGCCGGTTGGCCATCCCTGGTCTAGCCCATTGCAAGTAAAAATGAGCTATCAAACAAAATAGATAACTTCTAGTTAATGCACGGAAGTCTAAGGAGTTTGTAGGGATCTTTACAGCAGTCAGTGTAAAAAGGGTAATCCACGGTGTTAAAAACTGGAAATGATTGAACGCTGACAAAATTCATTCAAAATGTGGGAAAGTAATCAAATGTAATTAGTTACATTACTTTGTTAAAGTAATTGAAATAGTTACACTACTATTACATTTTAGATAGAGTAACTTGTAACTGTAACACATTACATTTCCCAAGTAACTTTCCCAACACTGCTGCTACCCCTCCTCCAAGAGCCCTGGCCCAGTCTGGTGCTGCGCTGTACTGATGTCCTGCACTGATCCAGCCCCTGTGCCCCAGGTACCAGGAAAGGCTGCCTATGTGCCCTCTGCTCACACAAGGACACACATGACACATGGGTGGAGAGAGCAGGAGAGAGTGTCAGTGCTGTCTACCACACACACACACACACGCACGCACAGTATGTACTCACACACACAACCATAAGCACAGCCACACGCACACACACAGTATGTATTCGCACACACAAATACAGCCACACACAAACACGTTCAGACACTCGCAATTAATGAGGTGAATTAACACGCTGCCATCCCCTCTGCTCACTCCCCTCCTCACTCTGTGCAGTCCACGGCTCCCGTCGTTCTGCTCAGTGAAGAACCGGCTCTGGTTACGCTTCGAGATCGACGAGCGAGCTACAACCCAACCTCCCCCTGCACCCCCAAACTCTGCACCCCCAACCCACCCCATATCCCCCCACCACATCAATGACTCAGGTGTCACCATCGCTACACCACATTTGTAGTCAACCGATGAATGAAATGCAATAATGTCATCTTCCTCTCCATTGTGAGGTTTAATTATTTTACCCCCCTCGCCATTTGTTTATATATTTTTGCTGCCTCTCTTCACATTCCTATTTTTAGCGTTTGTTGAGGGATGAGGGATGTGTGTGATTCTCCCTCAGACCCTCCAAAGAGACGCTGTGTTCTCGGCAGAGTGTTTGTTGATGATTTTTCTGTGCGCTCAAATGCAGCCAAACACTCCGAAGGCATCAAACAGTCCCAAGGCGTTAGGAGACTGTGGCACTGGAATGCACGCTCACTATCTCTCACATACACACACACACACAGTATGTGTCAGAATGAGTGCAAGGTAGGACACCATGCCATGCCATGGCTGTCCTAACAGTGGAGGGGGCAGGTTGGTTGGCACAGAAGGTTAGCGCTCCTGCCACAGATGCCTTGACAAGGGCACGGCTCGCAGCTGGTGTGTTACCGGAGGCACTGGCTTGGTATTTACATTCCTGAATCTCATTTGAATCTATTGATTTCTCACATGCTTCTGTCCTTTGTTGCCCAACTAGTAAAGAAGGGCCCCTTTGACAGCCATATGCTCCAAACGTGCAAAAGTTCACTGAAAGACTTTGAAAGTAAGGGCTTGTGCATGGCACACAGCATTTATTTCGAGGAAGTTAAGCTTGGGTGTGGTGAGGGTGCATTTAAACACGACGGGGCTGTCAAATGGTCAAGAAAGAAAACTGCTTCTGAATTTGTGGTGTACTGGATCTGCTGACATGAGCTATTCTGAAAGATTTCGGTTTTAATGGTCAGTACGCCAGAAGGCTAGCACACACACACACACACACACACACTTTCTCTCTTCGTCTCTCTGTCTCTCTTGCTCTCTTTATCTCTCTCTCTCACACACACACACACACACACACAAAAACAGATACACCTAACAAACAGAAAACAACCGTGGTCAAGTGGAGCCAGACACTTTTGAGGCTGGTTCAATGCCTTTACAGCCTCACCCCGAGCCCCCAGAGGAACCATAAACCATATTAGGGAGGTGAGACGGCGGACAAAGTCAATGGGAGGACAGAGAGTGCGCTGGGTGGAGATTGAGACGGGAGAGTTCGAGTGGGTGGTGTGCGTGCGGGTGAGGGTGTAGAGCGTGAGGCAGAGAGTAGAGTAGAGGAGAGCGGGCCAACTTCTGCCAGGTGTAGCAGCGGGTCTTTTCGGAGAGAGCCAGGCCAGCTTAAGCTGCATCTTAATTAAACTCTGACGAGCGCCGCACTTCCGCCAGAACGGCTGGCCCGCCGCCCACAGGGCAGTAAAGATGGCAGGGGCTAAAATATGGACGCGATGGAGGAGACAGGGATGGAACTGTGATGGTGGTGAGCTTGTGCTGGAAATGTACTGCGTTTTCACACTCACCTTGCATTATACAGGAGTAACCACCTGGAAAGAAGATATGGCTGTACAACTATTTCCATAATTCTCCTCTCCTCTCTCTTCTATTTCCATAATTCTCTTCTCTTCTCTCTTTCTGTCTCTTACTCTCACTCTCTTGATCTCTCTCTCTCTCTCTATATATATATATATATATATATGTGTGTGTGTGTGTGTGTGTGCGTGTTTGTATGTGTATACGTACATAACACTCTGCAATTTATTCACCCTGCAATTTTCCTTCTCTCTCTTACTGTACATAATACTCTATATGACACCTTTGTTAATGATATATTTATGTCCAGTTTGAAGCACTAAATATTACCATATACTATGCGATGAAGGTGGTGGCGCAGGTGGTAGAGGAGACCCCATCGAAGTGTCCTTGAGCAAGATACTGAACCTCCAATTGCTCCCAGTGGCAGGATGACACCATGCATGGCAGCCTCACCTAAATGGGTGAATGTGAGACATGCATTATAAAGTGTTTTTAGTGCTCGTAGGAGTAGAAAAGCACTAAATAAATGCAGGCCATTTCCCATTTACAATATTAATACACATATTCCCCAGCCAATAACCCAAGTAAAGCAAGTACAGTATATTGCCATAAGACCTGTGACTGAATGTGCAAGGGTAAATACTGCTCACATAAACTATAAATGTGTGAGTGTAGAATCACTTGTCAGGTACAGCGTGTTTGCATACACATTCATACAGCACATACACACACACACACACACACACAATCAGTCACACATACATACATGCAGTCCACCAGCCTTGGGCTTGCTGATAAAGAACCTTGTAGTCCCCTAATGCACATCCCCTGCTCTTTCCTTGTCTCCTCTCCTCACTACGCTCATCTCTCAGCAAATGCCTCATCCTCCCCGGCCTTGAGAAGTGATGAATAAATGAATTAGAAAAGATAGTGTCCACCCTTCAACCACCCTTCATCTTGTGGCTCAGAGGTTTAGATAGGGAATGCACTGGAACAAACAAGCAGCTTACGTGTGAGGTGGTGGGGAGGCAAGTGGTGAGCAAGTAGGCCTGTGACTGTGGTGGGGTGGGGGGAAGATGAACGCAAGCTGCCCAGGCAGCCATGAACTCCGTTTGGGCTGAGACGCCTCATAATCCTGCCTGTGTTCATCCCGGAGTCGGCATGCTGGCTGCGGCACTCCTGAAAGCATGGCTTTTCAGGAGCCTGTCTTTATCTGCATAATAACCCCTGCTAAAAAGCCTGCTGCTGCTTCAAATGCAGGCGTGAAAGAGGAAGGTGGGGAAAAATACACACTGGTTGATTTGGCAATTTAAAAACCATTTCCTTTCTGAATGGGGGATGGGTGGGCGAAATTTAAAAACTTTTCTTTATCTCTGAGTATTTTAAGTAGGATCTATGGAAGATGCGTCGAGGATATAAAAGGTAAATTCGCAGAGCATTTTTTAGGTGCTGTCAGAGGCTGGCGTGTTCTTAATCCGAAGCTTTATGCTTTATGGAAAATATTCAGTGGTCTACCTCACGGCAGGACCACACCACTTTTATCTCTGATCTGCATACAGTGTATTTGTGTTGTAACAGGGTAGGTGGAGATTTTTAGCCATGGGCCCTTGCAGACATCAGGCTTTGCTTTACATAATCACAGGCTATTTTTGTGCAGCTTGCGAGAAATACAATGTTGAAGGAATTTCAATTAGCTCGGTAGTTTCAGTGTTATCTGGATTGAGATGAGGTTGCATACAGTATAAGTTGAGTAAGCAGCATCTGCACTGTTAGAAGAGATGAACTACAGATAGCAGTAATAATTTAAAATAATATAAATGTGTGAGAATATGCTAATAATAGTTGTATACGTTTTCACGTAACGCATCTCTGGTTGTTATGATTTTATTTTTAGAGAGCCAAGTTAGCAAGTTGCTTTGGCTTGAAAGCAAAAGCATGACAAATGGCATAACCATAATATAATAGACCATAAGAGCGGATGCAAAGCTAGCTTATTATGATCGCAGTTGGAGACTCCCCATGCATCGTAACCCTTAACCAAGTTGTTCATTCATGCTCCATTACAGCAGATCAAATTGTGCTCCCTGCTGTCCAAACTATTAGACACACACAGGTTGTAGCCTGCACATTAGCCCATATTTCTGTACGGTAGCATTAAGAGGAAGAGAAAGATAGAGAGATCGTGGAGAGGAGGGGAGGGGTGTAGGGTGGTGATATAGAGAGATGAAGGAAGGTGTGTGTGCGGAAAGGATGTGTAGGTGTTGATTGAGAGAGATGAAGACATAGAAGAAGGTGACGTGGGTGGAGGGTGGCGATAGAGGGAGAAGGTGGGGAGGGTGTGTGTATTTGAAGGTGGGGTGGGGTGGAGGGGGGGGCGGGTGTAGCGTGGTAGAAAGTGACAGAGAGATGGGGGAAGGTATGTATGTGTGTCGGTAGAGAGAGATGTCAGCAGCTGTGTTGCCTCTTACTGGCACCCATGACTTGATCAATAGTGAAGGGAGAGCAGGATGCGCAGAGAGAAAACAACAACATAGAAAATGTCCTGACCAACCCCACCACCTCCCCCCCACTATTTTCCGATAGAGGCAAAAATGAAAACTGGTGTGGAGGTGGGGGTGGACAGAGGTGTAGAAGAAAAAACAAAACAAGCAACAACATCTACAAAAAAAGCGAAATTACAAAACAGTGAGGCGAACAAGGTTGTTAGTGTCTGAGGGCTGTGGGGCTGGCGGCTGTGACCTCACAGAGCAACACTCTCGGCTGGAGCACTAATCCTCTCTGACATCCCAACCCGCTCTATTTTTACTCCCTCTGAAGTCCCGTTTAGACACCACCACCACTATGGCATCCCCACACACCCAATCACCCACACCACCCCACTTCTCTCCTCTTTTTTTCTTGCTCTCCCCTCCTCAACTCTGCTCTCCCCTTCCAAGCCCTCCTCATCTCCTCTCTCCTAATCCTCCATTCTTCTCTTTGCTTCCCTTCTTCTTCTCTTCTTTTTTTTCTCCTCTCCTCCGTCTCTGCATCCTTTTTTTCTCTCCCATTCTGCATCAGTGGACTGATTGGAGCATTCGGAGGTTCTGGCTTCCTTTAGAGCAGTGAACCCAGAGCAGGTGAATCCTCTGGCCTGCAGTGAGCAGAGCAGCACATCTCCCAGAGTCCCCTTATGGTCCTGATGCTGGGGAGACCGGAACAGAGAGGAAAACAGAGCACATGACCAGCTCCCCATGTCCTAACCCAACTGAGACAAGGCGCACGTGCAAACACACACACACACAGAATACTGACATTGCTAAACAAGGCATTAACTTAGCCCTGCTCTCTGAAATAAGGAGTTCCATGGTGAATGTTTTCATTTTTAAAAGCAACCTAACCTGTTGTTTGTGTAAGTGCACAGGGCAGGGCATGCGGGGTCTGGTGAAGACATAATGGAGGTGATGGCTGAGGATAAACAAAAGACGCCTATAGGGTTTTTTGTCTCGCTGGAAATGAAATGGTATTCAGTGTGCATTCACTGGGGAGACCTGGGCTTAAGGAGGTGATCCCATTGTTGTTGGCCATGAATGTCCAGGCAAAGTGAAGCAGTGGGAGTGTGGTAGTGGTCTGTGTGTGTGTTGTCATTAGCGCTTGATGGTGTTTGGGTTGTTGTTAGAGGCTGCTCACGTGCTGCTGGAGAGCTGGTTGGCTCCCTGGAGTGATGGAGTAGGGTGATGGTACGGTAAAGTGACAGGCGAAAGGAGACGTGTGCGAAGTGGCAATAGTCTGGGCAGCTGAGCGCCTCTGCTGCTGCTGGTTCTGGTGCTGAACGTGTCAGTGAACAAATGCTGTGTTGATGCATTCTGTGTGTGTCTTCATAATGAACAGCGTAAATGGATCATTGCTCATTGACTGGTCTGAATGTATTTTCATGCTGATAATCAAGGACAGTCTGTTTGCTGTTTACACATTTTTCATTATGTACTATGGGGTAAAGTGCACTAAAATGGCCTTACTGTCTACACACACTCGGAGTAGAATGTGTGTCTTCATGATGAAGAGTTCAAAATACGGCCAAGGACGGCACGGCTCATTTCTTTTCTGAATGACATCAATACCTTTGAAAGATGCAAGGTACTTTGGATATGGTTGAAGGAATTACAACAGCATGGCAGATTTGTCAGTCCCTGACCCTAGCCATAAACAAAACAAATTGAATTTTTTTTCTGTAATAACGTCTGATGTACAGCGTCCACAAATATGTCACGTGTACTTCATGTAAAGAAATTATTTGGATTTCCCCTTCACGCATAACTATATATTATAATAACAAAAATGTCCCTTAAACAGAACTTAACCATACCTGAAGAATATATTGTCCTCTGCTACATTACATGCCTTAAATACATTGAGCATTATAGGAAACCCAAATACCATGCTATGTCCCTTTCGACATTTAACACTTCTTAAAGGTCTCCTTCCAAAATAAACCGTTTAAGACTTGATGTTTTTACATTACCATAGGTCAGCCCAAGTTGAACTTCTATGCTCAACTTCAAAATGCTCTCCTACCCCTGTAGTCTGTATTCGCCTGTGATAGAAAACTGCCGGGAAAAACGAGCGAATCGGAAAAGCTGTACATAAGTACGTCAATTTGAAAATTAGCATGCAGTTAACCCACCCTCAAGAAACGTTAGGCTGCCTGCAGACAGACCCACTAGATGGAGGGTCACAGTGTTGTTAGCCAATCAGAGGCGATACATTTGCATATCATTAATTTTCATAAGAATCCTCTCGAGCTGTCCCTGCTCTCGTTTTCACCTAACTAAAATAGCTTGAAACAAGACAACCACAGCATATTTTTTGTCGAAACCAACTGTCATGACATTATTTTAGATAAGAGACCACGACAAAATTAATGAAAATACGATGGAATGAGATCTTTAAGTTTTCCATTTGACAAACACCCCCCTTGGAAGTAAAAAAAAAAAAAATAGGGCCTACAGTAATCTATAATAGCCTATAGCCTTAATGTTATATCAAAATTCAATGAAACATAGGCTATGTTGCATTATTGTGTTGTGCTGGATAGATTTGCTTTCCTTTCACCCTCTGTCAGTATCCTCAGCTAACGTCATGTGTATTATTACAGTAACTGCAAGGCACACACAAACTCACATCATCCTAATCCTCATTGTGTGTGTGTTTTTTATTTTACCAGGTTCTGCCTAATTAGCCTACCTTTGAAATGATGTTTAGCACCGTCCTCCCTTATAAAACAGCCACGTTATGAAGATGGAAAAAAGTTTGATACTCACTTTGTTTTAACTCCTACTGAATTATTATCTTGTAGCATATTTGGAGTTAAAAACTAGCACTATGATTGGTCGAAGTCCAGCGCGTTTCCAGCATGTTGCTGCCCAATGCAATGAGTTGTCGAGTGCTTGAGCTGAACCCAAAGTCAATGGTAGCTATGCATTTGCAACATCATTATCTCTCATAAGGCATCTGATAGCTTGACATCTCACGCGTCATTCAGCCAAAATTTTAGTAACGCGCTGCAAGTATGCGAAAAGTAATTAATTAGTACAGAAAAAATAACGCCGTTAGTAACGCCGTTATACTTAAACCCAAAACGGCATGTAAGCATCTGGATCTGGATTTTAAATTATGCATATTCATTTTAAATAGGCTGTTATTGCAATAAATATTATGGTAATACTGACTTGTCTTATTGTAATACTGACTGATTGACAGTTGCTAACAGTGTCTGTTAATGTCAATACCCATAATTAATTCTTCCCATTCACCAATTATCTGCAGTGCTATTTAATCTGTGACTGCTGATCATTGTAGGCATAGGAATAACCTCACACATTGTCCCAACCATTCACATCCCTTTTGCTCACCTGTTGTGTTTTGTTGTGTCCCTGTCTGCAGACACGGTACCTCGGGACTACTACAAGAGCTACCCCATGATGGACTACACCCCTCGGCAGACGTCTAGCCCTCCCACCTTCCAACCCATCGCCTTCCACCCCAAAGACAAGCCCTTCCTGCCGCCCCCGGATATCCACGCGCCACTGGCCATCACCGCCACTATCGCCCCACTGGCTAAGCCCAAGATCTCCAAGACCAACACGCACCCGCTCACGTCCACGTCCGCCTTCAAGGTGTGGGATCCCAGCAAGAGCCACATGCAGCACCCGCAGGTGGCCCACGTGGGCCCGGCGTCGCTGCAGCCCACACTGCAGACACTGCAGTCACTGCAGTCGCAGGCGCAGGGTCAGCCCAACAGCCGGCGGCAGGCCTTCACGAACAAGCGGCAGTTCAGCATCGAGACGCTGCCCGAGCTCTTCTCGCAGCCACTGGGCTACGGACAGTCGCCGCACCTGCACCCCAAGCACAAGGGGCTGCCCACTAACAGCAAGACGGAGGTCACGGTCTGAGCAACAGACGCCAAATCGGATGGAGAGAGAGAGAGATTGTGAAGAGAGTTCCACTAAAAGAGAGAGAGAAAACAATAGGCCTTTCCACATGCAGATTGAGGAGCATAAGGAAGTGGATGGTGCCAGTGAATACATGCTGAATACAAGCGCTCTGATAGCCAGCGTTTGTGAGCCATGCACAGCCACTGCTGTCACTGTCACCGTCTTTACCCCCACACACCCAACACCGCTACCAACTACAACTGCTCCCAGCCCCAAGTTGTACTGTATGTGGCCATCACACCTCCACTCCCTCTCCCCAACCTCCTCTCCCACTATGAAGAGAGGGCGGCCCTACACATTCTCTGAACAGGCTGTTCTTTGTGCTAGAGAGTTGTCAAGGTAGTACAGGCACACACACACACACACACACACACACACGTAGAGAACCCAGACACACACACACAAACTTAAACATTGTAGAGCCACATACAGACTCTCTGGCATGCGTAGGGGAGGAGGCCCCCCCGGAGGATGCATGTCAGCTTGGACAATGGCGCTGTGTTGTCAGTTCCCATCAGGCTCCACCCAGAGTGGAGTGAGAGATCATTCTGACAAATCTAGACTAGACAGGAAAAAAAGAGAGGGAGAAGGGAAGGGAAAAATACACCTTGATTTGTGTGTGTACGTGTGTGTGTGTGTATTGTTCTGACCTGCGGCAAGAATATGCAAGGAGAATTCATGTGCGTCAGAGCACCAGCACATCATGCTACTCCCAGGGGCTCGGGGCCCTCAAGCATGAAAGGGGGCAAATGTGTGTATGTGTCTGTGAATGTGTGTTTGTGTGTGTGTGTGCATATGTTGTGTGGATGTGTCTTGCATGGGAGGTGGTGGGGTGGGGTGGGGTGGTTTAAACTCATCAGGTGTGGCAGCCAGTCCCCCTGAGGAGAAAGGGCCAATAACCAAACCTCACTGAGTTATTTTTGGGGGCTTCCTCGTAGCTAGTGACACATCCCACACCCACTCTTTGTATTCTCTCAAGACAACAGCGGATTAGCGTGTGCACATATGTGTGGACAGGTTCACAGCCAAATGAGGGCCAGATCAGGGCTGACAGGGCTGGACTGCCTGGGTTGGTGGAGGTCTTCAGAAGGTCACTACACTACTGTACCAACACACATTGGTACGCCTGTGCCAGGTAGACAGCAGCAGACCAGCATGGCAGTGATGAAGTGTCAGAGGGGATGTAATGCATAGTGACATAGCTTGAGGAACATTGTGGGCCAAGTTTCTCAACTTAGTTCTTGACTGATGTCTTTAGGATGCAATATTAACATATAGTAAAGTAAACTATTTTTGAAAATAATAATAAATAAACAACTGGAGACTAAATGAGAACAACCTGAAAATGTTAATTCAATATGATTAACATGCAACAACTATTTTGTATGATGCATGCAAGCATTGCTATTCTGCTGATATCTATTGTTTTTATTAAGTAAATATTTTGTTGAATGCTGATATATAGCAGCTTGATTTATTATGTTATTATAGCATTTGATAGAGAAAGATTCTTGGCGGATGGCCACACAGCTCGTTTTCACAAATTAAAGTGATTGATTGCTTATGTCTTCGCATGCCCAGTTGATGAAAACAAATGATTTTTGCATGGTAAACAACAATGCCTTGCTTGGAAGTGACCACAATGTGTGAACAGTATGCACCAGACCACACACACACACAAACCTTATTTAGAATGCACTTATTACACCCTAATGCTCACCCAACTGCACCCATGGGGGCTTTCTTTTTCTGTAAACCAGAATTGTGTGAAGTGGTTGCTAAGCGATGCCCATCCTTGCAGGCTCACAAGGCCATCTTCCCTCTTTGCTGCCTACTCCTCTCCTATGTGGTGTATGTGCGTGTGTGTGTGTGTGTGTGTGAATGCGTGCATGCATTTATTTGTAATTGTGTGTGTGTGTGAGGGTGACTGATGGCGCTTGCCTCGCCTCACAGCTCCCCTGCGTGGGGCTCCAAGCTGTTCTCACGCTGTGCGCTTAAGCTGCCGCTCCCTGCGTTTCACCTTTGGGTGTGTGTGTGTGTATGTGTGTGGGCAAAGGAGAGTGATGGGGGATTTCTTAATTAATGAAACCCTCATTCTCAGCCATGGCACATTCAGAGCCCACTTCTATTTTGCCCACACATCTTACCCCACAAATCACTATTTTCTTTTAACTCTCTTTAAGCCCTGCAACCAATAGTGTGTTGTCTCTGGCAGCCGTTTCCAGGCAGCCAAGCAATGCTCGCACCTACATGGATTGACCCTGAACTAGTTTTGGCTTAACACCTAATTGGCACTCAAAAGCCTAATTGGCACCCCCCCCCCAAAAAAAAAAGGGAAGAAAAGAAAAGAAGAGGAAAAAAATGTTTATTGAAAACAACTACAGTAAATGTGTGTTTGTGTGCTGATGCTTAAGAATTCTCATTGATCGGGGATGCTCTCGCCCCTATTCTTATATTGTTTGTCAACACAGGGCAATGCATATTCATGTCCCATGGGCCCGAGGATGTAGGCTACACTTGTTTGTGTTTTTTTCTCCCCGAGCTCCATTATGGAGACCGGGCATGTTTCTTTGATGAGAAACGGAGCAGTGGCTGTGGCATGAACACGGACGCATCAAGGGGAAAAACATGTTTATGCACACGCCCTCCATGCAAGCAGTGCTGCCCTGATGGGATGAAGCACATCTGCCACCCTGATTTATGGAAGAAGGGAAGCAACAGGATTACAGCAGAAAAAAAAAAACATTCCCCATTCACTGGACGCCACTGATCTCCCTCTCTCCCTCTGTTTTGTTTCTCCCTCCCATCTTTTTTTTTCACCTGGCAAAGTACTCAAGGACGCCAAGGGTCACAGAGGTTTCCATAGCAATAAGGCACCCATCGATCCGGTGCTCCTCAGGATAGCCTGAGTGGCCCTTCAAATTAGTCCGCAGGTCAGCAGAGAGGGCTGATGCAGAAGCACGTATGCGAACGCTTCCCAGGAGTCAGACTGAGACCCCGAGCGTGGAACCTGATCTCAGAACAGTTAAGCTATCGACTCCTCTGATCCGTTGCCCACTGGCTGATATACAGGTTGCTCTGGCGGATGACTGTAAATACTCTTGAGCCCTTCAAGAAGCCAAGAAGAGTTTTTCTTCCAACAGAGACAATGGGATGTTGAAATATAAAAGCATAAATCCTCTTCATCTATAACAATCATTTCAGGCTCAAGAAACCAAAGGCAGTCTCTCTCTCTTGCTCTCTCACTCTCTCCCCATCTCTCTCTCTCTCCCTCTGCAGCTGTGCTTTTGAATGAGATACTCTTGAAAAGCAGAACCGCATTGAGGAGCTTGGAAAAAAAATAATAAATCAGCGACTGGGTTAATACAAGCTGGGGCAAGCGCCCAGAGGGGAGCCATGTTTCTCCTCACACTCTAGCTCCGACTCTCCCGAAAGGCCCGTTGAGTGTGAGGTGGTCTTACTGCAGGGGGAGGACATTATAACAACAACTCACAAACAAAGAGCTGGAGACGCTTCCTTCTGAAGCGACCCAGTGGAAGGTCACCCAAGATGGACCAACTTCATGGATGACTCCATTGGTCCATCTGTCTTCCCGATGCGTTTATGTGTCTGCCAGATGAGAATCTCTTGAGAGACAGGCTGTGATGGGTGGGATTTAGTTTGCTATTGGGGTTATATATATTGCCCCTGAAACGACCCCTCCTTCCCTTCACATAACAGACAGGTTGGATTAGTCGATGGGTTTCAAGTACAACTCCACTACTCTGCCTGTTTCTGTCCATTTACTATCACTTGGCCTGTGGTGGATTTAAGAGGGATGTTCTCGGCGGACTACCTGAAGCAGTGTGACATTATTATGGTGTTGACCTTCCTAGGTGAGGTAACCTGAGGGAACTCCCTGGCCTGACACGAATAAATGGTAAAACATTTGGAGTGGACATCTCCCATTCAAGACCATTTGTGACATTCACAGCACTCTTGGAGCTGCTAGCAATGACCTTTATGAGAAGAACTTTTACTTTGCTTCCCGAGGCTCTGAGATAGGAGCAAACTTTAATGGACCTTATCCAGTTGTAGGATAGGTACAGGACCAAAAACAAAACGAGCCACACAGGAATCATGAGAGATTGAGTACACGCAAACCTCTGAGAATGTTAGACTTCTGGCGCCCCTGTACATACAGCTACCACTTCTCTCCTGCTAAAGGCCTGTGGGACATCAGAGACGCGTGCTTACTCAATCTCTAGTGATTACACCTGTCTATGGCACTCCGACAAGAGCTAAATGACTGTTCTTTGTAAGACTTTTTTTCTCGAGCACAAGTATTCTACCTGCGTTTTCCAGAATGCAACCAGGTAGACATACTTGTGGTCCATCTTCAGCAATATATTGTGTATGAATTTCTTGTTTTTTTTGGGGTTGTTTTTGTTTTCTTTTTTGTACTGTATTCGTATTTCAGGCCTCATCAAAACGTGTAGCATTTGATGGAGACCAGCGGTGATGTGCTTCCAACTTTTGATGCACTCTCACTCTTCCAGATCTCCCTGTCCCTCTTTATGATGTCTTGCTGTGTGAGGCTTGCGCTCTGTCATGGGTTGACCATTGATCTGTATGGTAAACACGCTCATATAGTCACATTTTAAAACAAACAAAAAAACTTGCATTGTAATCAAGCGCTTGGGCGACTCGTTAGTTAGATTTGTAAGTTGTGTACAGTGTAAATCTGCAGATCACGATGTTCCATTCGTTCTGGTGGTACCTTTGATCGCTATGTACTCATGTACCATAATAGACTGTACCACTTTGTCAGTGCTAAACTTTGTTGAATATCTGGTTTATATAAGGGCTTTTCATATAGAGGCGAACAAACAGAACCACAGAAACCACAATTCCATTTGGGCTCCAGAAAGAGGCACCATATTTGTGCTCTTGCGAGCTGTCAGGGTCACCCAGATCGCTGCATCCAAATTAATTCCCTCCGACGTGGGCTCCAATATCAGCCCAAGATGCTTCTATGGGTCGTTATCTGGCACAAGCTTTAGTGCTTGGGAGAATGTGAGATGTCCTGACAGCCCACGAGGCAAAAAGGACAGCTGCTTCTTCCTCTGCCCCCTTTTCTTCACACCCCACCCCACCAACACCTCCCCTGGAGAAGAAACTGGACTTGAAGTGCTTGCGTGGAGGCGGAAATGGTGGCTTGATTAAATCCGTCATAAAAATCGCCCCTAAAGGGATTTGGTTTGTTTATTTAGGTTTTTTTTTTTTTCCAAACACACTGCCCTCCCTTCCCCAGTGAATTTCAACCTGGCAAAAACAGTTTAAAGACCAAGGAAATAGTTTGGCATTTTGCAGATGTACATACACAGGCAGAATCTTTTAGGGACCAAGTTTTAAAAAGAATGAAATGAAAAATTGCAACATCATAATGAAGCGAGGCCTCTGAGCTGACAGCTGACGCATAAGGCAGATTTTGTGAAAGATAATCATGCCCAGTGATTTCAGTGCAACTTCAATGTGGACAACTATCTAAGGTATTGCATATAGATTGGCGTAGTGTGCTGAAATCATTAAGTAATATTGGTGCAGACACACCTATTTCTGCATGTTTCAGACCTCAAATATTTGATTTTGTTACAGTTGAGGGGAGCCTGTCTTGTACAACTCTGAAGATATATCCTGTAACAGGTGTTTTTTTTCTGTTTTTATTTCTGTTTACATGTGCATTTGAATAAGATGCTTTTTATGCATAGATCAGGGTAAAGAGACTGAGCAAAAAATGTTGATAATATGAT
This sequence comes from Limnothrissa miodon, assembly GCA_017657215.1. Taxonomy (NCBI): domain Eukaryota; kingdom Metazoa; phylum Chordata; class Actinopteri; order Clupeiformes; family Clupeidae; genus Limnothrissa; species Limnothrissa miodon. The sequence goes on along the minus strand of JAGFZM010000031.1, from coordinate 1,203,472 downwards.
GTGTGAAAACGTGTCTATGTATATGATTATATGAATATAAAATACTTTGTTTACACTACTCACAATTGGCATACAGCTTTCACACAGGCTGACCTGTATTACCCCACCAAACACACAGACACACACACACACACACACACACACACACACACTCACACACGTAGTATAAATAGTAAAATGAAGTCAATGTTTTTGCTTCTAGAGTAAAAGGAGTAAATGGTTGTTCCTTGCTGTCTAGACAAGTGCAACAACATTTAAACCGGAACCAGAACATAAACATATGGACCTTTAGAACCTCTGTGTTCCTGTGTGTTCCTGTGTTCTCCTGCATGGCCCAGGTCCTGTCAGTCAGTGGCCTCTGCTTAGAATGGGGACGCTCACTTTATAGTGCTTTGCCTTTTAGCACACATTCACACTAATCCGCAAGAGTCTTTCTGTACTCGAGCAGCCATGTAGCCTCTAGTATATGTGCTACATCAATCAGCTCTCCTGTCATTTTTCTGCACTAAAATGACAATCACCTTTCAGATTCACCTTTTTCATGTCTTAAAAGGTCGATTGAGTTATTGATCCATGTGGTGCACAAAAACTGATTCACCTTTTCCACATCTTGAGTGGTAGTCTGATGGACTCATTGATCCACATGGTGCACAGAAACAGAACTTGTTTCTACATTCCATACTATGTGCCCATGGCAAATGCACCGTACAAAATCATACAAAATGGCTGCGCATGTCGCACACGTACCAGGCAGCAAATGACGAGCAGGCTCATGCAGACGTTTGTGTCGTACATTATGGGAATTTGGATCTGCAAAAGCGGTGAGTTGGATGGAAAGAGACACCATCACAGTCACTTTCAGTCACAATTAGTTTCAAGTCAGTGGGAGAAGTAGAGCGACAATGCCAGCTACAGCCTGCGCTGCCAGTGTGCAAGAGTGCTCTCTGCCTTCCATACCTCCTTCTCTCACTTTCTCCTTCTTCTCTTGTTCTCTCTTTCCACATGCCTTTCTCTCTTTCTTTCTCTCTCTCTATCTCCATATATCTCTGTGGCGTGTGTCTTGACACAGGGTTCTCTGGGCGCTGGTGGGTGCGGGAGCCCCAGCTGTCCCTGATGTCTGAGTTCATTTGTAAGTCTCCAGGGCCTGGGCCACAGCCATCAGGGAGCGCACAGAGTAAACCATCACACCAGGAAGCATGTCCCCAAGAGCTAATCTCACATTCTTGCACCCCTCCCCTCACTCTCTCGTTCCTTCTTTCTCTCCCCTTCACTCTCTCTCCATCTACTTTTCTCTCAGTAGACTACATCCATCAGGGAGAGCAGAGAGAAAGTCACAACACTGGGAAGCATGCCCCCAAGAGCTTATCTCTCATCCTCACATTCCTCTCTCTCTCTCTCACACACACACACACTCTATCTCTCCATCTCACCCTCCCTCTCATCCATGGCCCATCCCTTCCCTCAATCTTCTTCTCTGCTCCTTCACTTTGCATTATCGTACTCACTGCACCATTTTGTCCCTGTTATATTGTTGTTGTTGCTCATGTTGTTGTCTTGTTCCATTCCAATAACTTGTCGTACAGTTAGAACACGCACAACTACACACAACTTCAGTAACTTTCCAAAAAGCTGTTCAGAGACTGAGATTCTCTGTGTAAAGTTAAATGTTCACATATATGATGCAAATAATCTTCTCATGTCATTGTTTCGGGCCTTTTGTTGTGTCAGCTGTAATACTCTGATGTCAGCACAGTTCATTAGGCAATAGATATGTTGGTTGGATGGAGTGTCTTTGATTGACATAGCAGCAAAAAATGCTCGAGACCTTGAAGGTGTGTGATATTTATTGTTTAGGAGAGTGCTGCCTGCAGCCATGCGTTACTGACTATGACGAAACTCATGTGCAAAGAGACCATTGTGCTGACATAAGCTGAATCACATAACACTCCAACACACACACACACACACACACACAAACACACACAATACATTGTATACACAATACACCCTTCTCAACAGGAGGAATCATAATCACTCAAACAAGTGTAGCAATGTGATGGATGAGAAAAATGAATAATGATGATGAACATGGTGATGAGGAAGAAGGTGGATATGATGATGATGGTAATGATTGTTTTCAATTTTTAATAGCACTAATCTCAATTTTTAAGGCGAAGAGTGAAGGTCAAACTTAATGTATGGCTTTTTAAGCATCTCTTTATAAAAGAAACTTAACTAAGTGTTCTTTGTATAAACTTGGTAAAAAATTAAAATGGTAATAGCAACATGGTTTTGTTGTTGTTTGTGTTTTAATGTTGACCAATATGCATTTTATGAAGGTTACTCCATCTTTTCTCACTGCTTTCCATCTGTTTCCAAAATACTGTGAGACTGATACTAATGCTAGTGAGTGATTTTGTCATTCACAAGTTGGAGTGGAACCAGTTTGAAATCAATGTTTCCATATCAGGCAGACACTTTCATTGTCCAACTTTCATACAAAGTTGGACAATGGCAATCACGATTTGAGTGAAAGTGGAAAGGCCTTATTGTAATGGAAGCTTTATGAGAGCAGTTGAGAGTATGAGAACTGCTGCTGAGAAAAGACATTGGGGATCAGGAATACACATCCACAAACCAAAACTCATCTGCACAGGTACACACACACACACACACACATATTCTTTCCCTCCCTCTCTTTCCTCTATCTGTCTCTGTGCCCTACACACATACTCACACATACTCACACACTCACACACACACATACTCACACACACCCCTGAATACTGCATACCATAGGCTATATCTCCCAAGCCTAATTCCCCAAGCCCCATCTCAGTCCGAGTGCCTCAGATGTGTCTGAATGGCACCTGACGTAAGGAGATAAAGAGTGGGCGGCCACACAATGGCTCCTGCGCTCAATAGACACACAAGGACAAAGGCAGAGCATAAAGTGGCCGGACAAAGACTGCAAACAAAAGGCAGCAGAGAGACGGCAAGAGTGGACACTCAGGTGGAAGAGCTTAGGATGGACATACAGAGAAAGGGACAGAGAGAGAGAGAGAGAGAAAGAGAGAGAGAGAAAATGTACAATATATGAACATGATGGGGAGATGAAAGGAGCAGGAAATGTGTGGTGAGGATAAAAGAGTACAAGAGAAAAAAGGGAGAGAATAGATAATACTGACCAAAAGCGATACACTTGTAAAAGGACAAAAAAAGGGCTAAGAGAAAGAAATGAGAGGTGAGAGAACGACAGAAAGAAAGAAAGCGGAAGAGAGAAATGGTAAGAGGGGTGTGAGGCAAGGCGAGCAGCGGAGATAAGGCCACCTCTAGCAGTCCTGGCAGCAGGATGCTAATACAGCTAATGTTGTGATTGATTGGGAACGGTGCAGCAGAACGAGTGAGCAGAGGTGGAGAGGGAAAGCGAGGGAGAGAGGAAGGGGGGAGAAAGGAGGGATGTGGGTGAAGGACGTAGTTGAGAGAGGGTTGACGGGAGGGGGGGTGGGGGGTGGGTGTGGTAAGAGGGGCAGGCAACAGCCCTCCCCAGCTAGAGGAGGGAGAGGGGGGGGGGTGGGTGGGGGGGGGGGGGGGGGTTCTGTAGCATCTCAGGGGAGATCAATAAACTAAAACCTCCCTATAGCGAGACACACACACACACACTCACACACAAAGATTGCTTTCTTACACACACTTGTATCGTTTCCACATACAGTCACACTCACACTTTTTAATGTTCTAGTACTGTACACACACACACACACACACACACAAATTTACATTTTGTAGTCACAATAACCTACACTATACATGCGCATACACATCCTTACTGTGTCTACACACAAAGTCACACTCTCCTGCACACATAGAAGCTGAACATACACACACACACACACACACACACACACACACACACACACATATACACATTGTAGCTGCAGGAGGGCAACTCCATCTCCATCAATCACTGTGACATGCTCCTTGCACATGGAGGCAGTCAGGTCAGACGTTGCCCCCTCAGGTTCACCTCCTAGACAAGAGAACCCAGACAAGTAGGGAGCGTGGCTGACAGGAACAAAAAACAACAGAGTGAAGGAATGTGGCATCTGTGTAAGCAGGCTTGAATGTGTGTTCAAGTATATGTCTGCCTCTTTGTGTGTGTGTGTGTGTGTGTGTCTGTATGTGTGTGTTTGTGAAGTGTGTGTACTATAAGTGTGTGTTTACTTGTGTCTGTATGAGCCGTCGTGTATTTGTATCTGTGTGTGTGTGGGTGGGGGTGGGGGTGGGGGGGGGGTACAGGGGGGTCAGTGGAGAAAAGCTACTCACAGCGTCTGAAACATGGCTGGCCATGTCGTCACGTATGGACACCGCCTGTCCTGGTCTGGTTGGGCAGATGGCCCTGTCTGAGGCCTGGTTCTGTTTGGAACCGACCTGTCAGCTTGCGGACGCAGAGCTGCCAGTCATCGCTAGCAGAGCGGCCACCATATTACAGCGAAGGGGGCCCATCGATCTTCCCCCTGCAGCTTAATGGACTCAATTAAACTGAGGGACCCGCCAAGGAAACAGTGTATAGATCCAAAGGAACAAAGGCACACTCACACACATAAACACACGCTCACAGGCTGCTACTGACAGGCTGTGTGCACACAGACGGGCAAAGGGAAAACACCTCATCCTGGTGGATGAAGGTGGTATTGCCATTTCTTTAACAATTTACTTACAGTAAGACAGACATTTCATGGGAATACAAGTTCTTTTAAGAATTGAGATCCAAAACCCTATGAATTTGTGATGAATTGGCAGAAATATATTTCTATAATTTTGATGAATTTTAAAATCAGTCCAACTCTAAATAAATAGTTTGACTTTAATATTTTTTACTTGATACATACAAACTGCAGTTTGATAGAGAGTACTCAGAAATTATACTTGCGACTTAATGTACTTAGAACTTAACATATTTTTGCATACTTCTGAAAAGAGGTCTTAAATCTGAACTCTTCTCATTGTAACAATTTAGTGAGTCAGCTACAGGGATGCTAATGCTCAAATTACTGATGCAGAACTGTACATGAATAATTTCATTCACAGGCAAATTCTCTCTCTGTTTTTTTTTTAGTTATTGCACAATTGCTAGTCAATGTGGTCACAGCCTAAATATGTCCAGATAAGATGCAAATGGACATTTGAAGGAAAGAGTTGTTACTGTGAAGACCTGAAACCAGGAAGGAACCTTTCCCTGGGATTAGACCCAGAGCTTAGCATGCAATCAATTTGTGCCACACATATTCCCCATACATACATATCCATGTCTATTTGAATACTGAAGGCATGAAAGTCAGCATAGTTGTGGGGTTCATTTGCATGCATTCAATGGAGTGTAAGGTACATACCACCCCCACCCACCCACCTCAAAGCAGACCCGAGGGGACAAGCAATCAAGTGTGGAAGCATTTGCCGTAATGACATTGATCAAAACACCTTAAGTGTTCCATTTTTAATCAGGATATGCTGGTCAGTGAGTGAGCCGGTGAGCAAGACCACCCCTGGCGCCTTTCCGCTGCCCTCCTCATCATGGTGGATTCAGATCACGAGACGTGAGGATCAAGGCCACACTGAATTCCTCATGATGAGCACTACCTTTAATCATGCACAGACACGAGAGGAACGAATTAAGTGGAAAATGAATGTGTGACACAGCCTGAAGACAGGAGCCAGTGTATGTATGACCATTCCAAAGCAGTTTTGATATTGGATACTAGGTAATCACATATTCATGAAATCCATTTGACTCTTTCTACAAGTATCCCATTTTTGTCAAACCCCTTGTGATATGATCCTAAGGGCATATGACACAAAAGCTCTTTTCATCTAATCCCCCCACCAAAAAAAATAAAGAAATGTATTTAACTTTGTGACCCTTAAAGAAATTACTTTTGTTTCTAAACTGATGTCTGGATAAATGAATATAAAATGAAGGGGTGGGGTGTGTTTGTGAAAACAGGTTTTGTGTTTGTGTCCTCAGCACCAGTGGCGTAATCAGAACAGTCAGAAGGTTAAATGGATTTCTTTGATGTGTAACAGAAATAAATATAAAATCAAGGGGTAGGGATTTGCCCTATGCCCTCAGTAGCAGAAGTGGCACAATATGAAAAGGTCAAAGTGTCATGAAGTCAAAAAGATTTCTTTGATGGGTTGCAGAAATAAATGTTGTTTTCTAAACATAGTCAGAGGAGAGCCCTTAGGATGATTGACAGCCATTTGCTCATCCACCTCCTGCCTGTTAGGAGATTTAAACTCGCCTGCTCATCGACACGTCATGTGCCCCGGTGTCGCTAATCATCTCTCCTCCTCCCCTTACTCCTCCATCTTTCTAGTGTCTCTACTTCCTCATTCCTGTCTATGATCTCTGCCTTAATCATTCCAGCACCAAGGTGCAGCTACCAAGCCATACACTGCACGCACTTTAACTACAGGCAGTCATAGGGCGAACTAGTGACATTAATAAAAAATCAACGGTTTGAGTTTTGTAGGATAAAAACGCTTTTGTGCCATGTGCCTGTTCCATCTGGATCACAACACAAGTGGTTTGATGTCAAAAGATTAAATGGTCATGAAGATAAAAAGATTTAATTATTTTTACAGCAATTTATAGATTGACAGTTTTTCTAAAATGCAATATCTAAAATCTAATATCAAAACAACTTTACCACAGTCAATAACAACTTTACCCATGTACATATACGTTTGTGTGTGTGTGTGTGTGTGGTAGAGAAAGAAAGAGAGACGGACTACCTTAAGCTGAAAGAAGCACAACACACTGCAGTTCTTCCACAACCAGTCATTTTCAGAAAGGAATAATTCTACCCCTTTATCTGCTTACAACTGCAGACACCATGTATGCGCAAGATGCTTACTCACTCAGACTCCCGTCACTTTTTTCCCTTTCCTCTTTGCTGATGCCACTTTTCAAGCAGGATGAGCAAACATGATCTACAGTAGGGCAGATGTCAGCACACATGGCAGGATGACAACCAGTCCAAACAAATGAGTGATGAAAGAAAAACACAAACAAAAACAACAAAGGGAAACACACAGAGAGCAATGGAAGGGGAATAGCAAGAGGGCATGGCGAGGGCAGAGAAACAGATGCTGGTGTTCAAGCCTGTGCCGACGCAGCGGCTTAGGCATCACAAGGGGCCTGTGTCACAGTTTAGAGAGGCAGAGCAGAGAAGTCATTTAGGCACTCCACTCGGAGCAGAGATTACTGCACTCCAGCCTGTATCTCTGGGCTGCAGAGACAAAAGAGACAAAGTGTGTGTGTCTGTGAGTTTGTGTGTGTGTGTGTGTGTGTGTGTTAATCATATAGACGCTGACTCCTCAAGATTACACTTTCTTTGGCTGCTTCTGCTGTTACCGCATTGTAATGCAGTAAGGTCCCACTTTACATGAAGTGCCTTTATTACAATGCAAAACAGAGCTTGAGTAAGTTGTAAAATCAAAACCGCCATTTATAATGATGCACTGGCTTTCACTGATATGGATACTTAAAGTTGGGGGTCAGCTTGAATGTAATTACACTCACTGGCCACTTTATTAGGTGCCCTGCTAGTAAAAATGTGAAATCCCCGTTTGCTCTCAGAACTGCCGTAGTCCTCTGTGGCACATCTTGCTCACATTCCTCAGAGATCTTGGAAAACATTCCTCAGAGATTCCTCCATGTTGACATGATAGAATCAGCCAGTTGCTGCCGATTTGTCAGCTGCACATTTATAATGCATATCACACATTCCATCACAACTCAAGGGTGTTCCATTAAATTAAGATCTGATGACTGGAGGTCATTGGAGTACATTGAACTCCTAATCATGTTTAAGAAACCAGTTTGAGATTTGAGCAAGGAGCATTATCCTATAAGTATTGGTCAGAAGATGGGTACACTGTGGTATAAAAAAAACGATAGATCTGGTCAGAAACAATACTCAGGTAAGCTGTGACATTTAAACAAAGCTCAATTTGTACTATGGGGCCCAAAGTGTAAGAGTACAAAGGGCCAAGAAAATAATCCCCACACCATTGCACCACCAGCAGCCTGAACTTTGATAAAAGACAGGATGGATTCATGCAAAAATCTGACCCTGCCCTTAGAATGTTACAGCTGAAACAGGAAACTTGTCAGAACAGGTAGGCCATACAGCATTCCATGGTTTTATGAAAAAGTGAACATTTTGGGAGGTACAGAGTGAACAAATTGGCACACATTACTGTTTGCTCTACTAAAAACATTCTACTTGATGAGATTTCAATTGCCTAG
>JAGFZM010000031.1:1095857-1166142 GCA_017657215.1 Limnothrissa miodon | reverse complement strand
ACACACACACACACACACACACACACACACACACACACACGAGATATGTAAATAAGAGTAAAAGTAAACTGCAGCGAACTGGAACTGGTAGTATAGTCACACACACTGAAGCATACTAAAGCAAATCCAATATCGCTCACAACAGCAAAACTTTTGGGCTTTTTGAAGTCTGTTGATAAGGTTTTGGTCTTGGGACATGTTCTAACAACCACAAGCTAAGTAATGGTGTTGATTTCTGAAGTGGCACATATCACATTTTAGCTGTGGTCTCAATGTATTAAAAAAAGCTGCAAAATGCAGAAATGAGAATTCATGCTTTGTCAGTTGATTAGTAGAACGAGTCCGGGTGAAGGGAAATTGGGTTTCTCTAGTACTAGCAGTGAGAAGTGTTTTTGAAGCACTGCTGTGTAAAATCATTTTGGGAGATTGCCAGATCTGATGTTGCTGTACAAGACGATTTTAGTGAAAATGGCTGCCCGGGAGGGATACGGATCGGACGCACATAAGCTCTGACGCCTCGTCACCGTTAGCCGGCTGCACCTGTTGTCAGCACTTAGAAGCCTGGGTGGGGGTGCCCGACTGTGACTGCGGAATGCTGGGAGTTTTGCCAGCACGCTTGGCTTCTTTAGGTGTTTGACAAACAGCAGTTAGGGGTGTGTGTGTGTGTGTGTGTATGTGTATGGTGTTTACCCGAGGTGGGGATGCTGTGTTTGGGCGTGCGTGTGTGTGTGTGTGTGTGTGCATGCTGTAGCTGGTGAGCTCAGCTCTCAATAATGGCTCATCACAGAGAGGTGACAAATACCCTTGGTTACAGTTGCATACACCAGAATAGCCTCCAATAGGCTTGGCTGGTGTACTGTTTGTATGCAGTTTAGGGGTATGTCTGCCAGAATGGGAGGTATATGTATGTGTGTGTATATGTACAGTGCCAGTACTGGATTATATGCTTGTTATTCATATATGCTCATGCTTGTACATATGTGTGTAAATCTGTTGCTCTGCAATATAGCCTATCTTCTCCGCTGATGCGGCAGAGACTTCTTTGCACTTGATCCCTTCACGTTATACTGCATGGTATTATACTGACTCACATGGAAATGTACACAAACATCTGCAGGTACAAGCTCAGACTAGTCAGCTCACCGCCGAGGGCAACTGCAGGGCTGCCAACTCACAGGCATTGAGCGTGAGACACGCTTTTGACTGTCTTCACACGCGCACACGCCATACTTCCGATGTCACACGCTGAAAATTCATTTTATATATCTAATCTATGCATCAGCTGATCAATTACACACGCAGAGGTGTTTCTTATAGCCTGCAGAGTGCTCCCCTAAAAGCTGAATTATACTTCTGCGTCGCAGCGTCGCAGACAACTTCGCCAACGTTTTTGATTTACACGTAGGTGCCGCACCACTGCACTCGCAAGCTGAAGCTGATATCAGAGGCGGGATTAGATGCGCCAGTTTGACAAGGTGGAAGAACCCAAGGTGGAAGTGCCTATTAAAAATTCTCAGGTGCAAGCGTGTTGAAGATCTCTCAAAGAGGGACGTATACAGGCCAATGTGCTGCGTTCTTTTACAATAGGCTACTATACAAACCGTTCCATAATAGGCTACATAGTAGCCTATGTCTCGTTCAGAAGTCTTTAACATCTAACTAGAGCAACAAGCTACCAAAGTACTTCTGTATACTGACCTGTGATGAGCTCAGCTCAGCTCAGCTAAAGCTGTCGTCATTATATCAGAACACAGAGCACATCAATTAAGAAACCGTATTTTAAGTTTGGAAGTATAAATATGCAGCACATTGGCCTGTATACGTCCTTGTTTGAGAGATCTTCAACTTCAACTCATAATTTTTAATAGGCACGGGCCCTGAATTCATGTTAATACCGACTTTTCAAGACAAGTAGCAAAGATGCAAATTGTCATGTAAGCATGGTGAGTTGCAGGAATGTCGCTAAGAACTTAATTCTACATTGTAGGCTACACCCTCAACTATGTTAAGTAGGTTAAGTTAGAGTAGCAGTAGTTTTAACAGACTACTATTTGGTGTCATGAGGTTTTTTCAATGACTCAATGACTAGTTTGTAAAGATAAGCCTGATGTGTGTCATAGGTAATATTCATTTGAAATATCTTGAATTTTATTTGGGTAGCCTGGTAGTAGGCCTACCAGCCCCTGAAGTTTTAAAATAGCCTATTTGTAATAATATCTAGCTCAGCTTTTACAACTCTTCCATCTGTTCACTGAATGGGAGAAAATCAGTTCAATAGAATCCTCCTGACTAGCACTGTAGGGAGATGAGTATTTAGTGACATGACCATGAAAGTATTTAATGAAAGTATTTTCTTTGAGAGGGTGTTTCTGTGGTGGCCCTTAACAAAACTAAGAAACAACTTGGCCCTAAATGGCACCCTTTCTGACATCATGACCTAAAGATGGCTGACTTGGAGCCATGCTACCAATAGGAGCCTTCACCCAAAATTATTAAGGCCGTCAAGAAGGCCAGTCACGTACAATAAACATCATATATGACATGCCGGTATGCACACATTGTGGACATATCCAGTAGCACAGTTAATTTTCAGTTTTTAAATGTTCTGATGTGTTGACAAAATCAATTGCATTTATCAAAGCGTCAAATAATGTGAATGTACACAATGTAAGATGCGGAAACCCCCCCCCCCCCCCCCCCCCCCAGGAAAAAACTCACTCCAAGGTTTTTTGAAAAGTTGGCAGCCCTGCAACTGGTATTCATAGAAAGACAACCACGTAGCATCCGTAACTTTCATAAACAGAATTATTCATGTACGGAATCAGCGAACATTCACAGACACGTGCACAGGCTCTCACATGTACATATGCACAATAATATGTGCGCACGCACACACACACACACACACGGCAACGAAATGCTGAACACTAATGAATTTGTTTGGGTATATGTGTGCGCGCGTGCGTTTATGTGCGTCTTGGTGCAGCCTGACAGTGCAGTCAGGAGTGCAATGCAAGCCTGTTTTAATTATGTCAGTATAAGATGAATAAAACTCATTTGAAAGTCCGTTTGATAGTGCACTGTTTTTACGAGGGCAGCAACTTTATTTGATGTATGGCTGTTTGATGTGGCTCCTTTGATGGGGGCTGGCTTTATTAAAGACCGGCTGTCACCTATGAAAGCGTAATTGCAGCTGCTGTAAGAAACTGTAACAAGTGAGCCTTTATCAATACACGCAACACGTCGCTCCATTGTAGGAACAAAATTGAGGATGGTTGTGACTTCACCCGGAGTGTATGTTTGATGCTGCCGTTAGTACTAAAAATGCTACAAAATGGTACTTTGATAATGTTCTTTTTTGTGTGTTTGTCTTTGTTTACGTGTGTTTTTTTTGTTTGTTAATGTGTGTGTTTGTGTGTGTGTCATTAGGAGTTAATGCTAAATGCTTTAGTGCAGCTGCGTCTGCAGAAGTGTGCTGTTTGCTGTGAGAGCAGTCCTTTGAAACTGCTGGTAGTGTGTAACCATATATCTGGTGCCATATTTCACATGCCAACCCTCAGAGTCCTGCTGGGGTTTGTTTGAAGTCGCAATTCGTGTTGTAGCCTCCGCTTCTGCAATGGGAGGTGCAGTGATGCAACTGGCAGTTTCTGCACCTGCTTGTACGCATGCCAGAGGACCCGGCATGATAGGTGAGAACTCCTGGCTGTTTGCTGGTGCCTACTGTACTGTATGAGGGCCAGAGAGAAAGACGGTGATTTGATGGTGTCTGTGAGTTTGCCATGTAGCTATGATGGCCTGGTAAAGTAAGAGAGTCAGTGAGTTGATGGTGTTTGTACCTATCAGAGCCAGTTATAGGAAGGGAATCTGTGAGCTGAGGGTGCTTGCTCGTGTATATATATATATATATATAGCAGGGTGTTCATGGTGTTTGCCATCACCTATGAGGGCCTGTTATAGCAGGGTGTGTGTTTATGGTGTTTGCTAGTACCTATGAGGGCCTGTTATAGCAGGGTGTCTGCTGTGTTCATGGTGTTTGCTAGTACCTGTGAGGGTCTGTTTTAGCAGGGTGTGTGTTCATGGTGTTTGCTAGTACCTATGAGGGCCTGCTTGAGGCTGCTGTGCACAGGCAGAATGTTCTTGTGGATCAGCTCCATAGGCCCTGGGCGGTGGGAGATCTTATCATTCAGGTCGTCTGCCAGACGCGCCCGCTTCAGCTGCAGCTGTTTGGCCTGGAGAGACGGTTCGGCTGATGTCTCTGTGGACACACAGACAAACAAACAAACACACAGCTAGGTGAACATGCAGTTTCAGAAGACAACCCCAGAGTTATTCACATTGTGCCAAGCATGATGGATAGACACTGTTTCAAAGCATTTCAACAGGAACCGAGCCAGAAGCATGGATAAAGGGTAATGGACTGATAAGGGCAAGGGCAATGGGGCAATGCGTTTGCTTCTCTCACCTTCCAGAATGTGCATTCTGACCAGCTCTGCCCTCTCTGGCCGGCTGCGAATCTTCCTCTTGAGATAGTCTTCAGTCTGGGGAGGGAGGGGTCAGGGGTCAAATGTGTCACACATGTGCACCCACCCAGGAAAAGAGTGAGGGGAAGAAAAGTGGAACTCACCCGAGCTCGCTCTAAGCTCCGTCTCTGTTCGTGAAAGGCAGCTGAACTTTTCAATGCTGGAGAAGGACAAGTGAAGAGAGAAAAAGGGAGGGAGAAAGAGAGAGAGAGAGAGAGAGAGAGAGAGAGAGAGAGAAAGAGAGAGAAAAGACAAAATCAGAGGGAAATGCAACTCTTCGAAACTTTATCCAAAACTCTTGCATTGCTAAGGGCAGACATCTCACACTGCTGGCAGTGCTGAGAGGGGGAAACTGTGTGTGTGTGTGTGTGTGTGTGTGTGTGAATGCCTACAGCATTGTGGAGTGACTCCAACATACAGTAGGTAACTAAAACAGAGTAGATAATTAAGTCCTACGGTGGAATGGTGTAGAAAAACACAAAGAAAAACAACTAAACTTTGGCCAGGTCCTTTTGTTTGCTCATATGCATCCAGTTGCAAACAGCCGTATCTTGGCAAGCAGTGTTCCCTGAGCCTCATGGCCACTAAGCACCTCATGGCCATCAGCTACCTGAAAAAACTCCCAGGAACACCAATCTGGCACTAATGCAAACACCTCTTCAGGGCGCAAGTCCACTATGCAAACTCTCACCAAACACGCTGCAATTTCACCCCGCTGTAACATTCAGCGAGTTTCTGGACATAAAAAGGCTGTGAGGGAGGTTCATACAGTCACCGTGTAGCCCGTGGGCATGATGACTGTAAATATATACTTCAGGATCAGAAAATACATCATAAATATTAACCTATGTGGCTTAGGGTAAAATTGTGGTCCACTTGCCTTATGCTGGAATAGAGGCTTAAGTGGATGCTATGAAAGGCAGGGTGTCGCAGATACAAAAGGCTGAGTGGGTATATTATGTGGTGTAAATAATTCCCCATTACCATATCATTGTTTTACACGACATGCTTGCGCATTCCATTTAGTCTGGCCTCGATACATTTCAAACGACCACACGCTAAATTATGAGCGATTCAAATGCTGCCAGTTCCTTAGGGAATGCGGGAGAAAAAAAACGAGCTCTCCAACATGGCATCTCGCAGGGTAACAGAGGAAAATCATTACGGATAGCTCCTGAATAGGGAAGAACGTCAGTTTTAGAAGCACAACAGAGATTGTATCCTCTGCAAAAGAATGCAAAATTCCCCGGATATTGACATCCGGGGGGATGGGGGGGGATCTAAAAATATCGACAGTTCACAACGGCACATTCTAGAGTGAGAGAGAGAGAGAGAGAGAGAGAGAGAGAGAGAGAGAGAAAGTGAGACACAGAAAGAGAGAGGGTGAGACACGCTTCTAATCTTGTGTTTATCGGCATGTGCAGGTTCAGCTGTGCCAGTGCTGCTCTAATGAGCATCTTGCCGTTCAGCTTCTCTCTGGGGGATTGAAAATCGGTGAGATATTGGTATGGAGGTGAGTCAGTGAGTTTCTCCATAGTGAGGACTGTCTAGTAGTCACCAATATTTGTTTGACAGGTAAGCAAACAGTCTCGTACCACCAAATTGATGCAGACAGAGACATGTGAAAAATTGGTCTTAAAAGAGTTTGTCTATGGACAAATGCTTTACTTTAAATAAGACCACTCATGAGCTCAAGCTTTTGTCCATCAATAATGCCCTGCTCTGTTCAGTTGGTTGGGCACTTTGTTGAGCTCTTACACTCTAAAACAATTCAGCATCCAATTCAGCATCTAATCAGCTCGTCACTGAGGGTTCCCTGATGTAGCATTATAGTGAAATGAAATATTGAGCAGAAGTACTACAATTGGCATTAATCGGGCTATACGTCATCTCACCAGCTTCTAGAAAGAAATAGTGTTAAAGCTCAAGTAGTAACAGAGAGAGGGGGGAAAGACTGAGGTGGAGGTGGTGACAAACACAAATGGATGAGGGTGTACACATTACGAAAAAGAGCATATCATCTGTGGACAAGACACACACACACACACACACACACCCAACAAGGACAGCACAGTGTGGACTGTGACCTGTAGGTCGAAAAGCCTTTGGCCGGGTCAGCAGTATACAGTGTAAGCCTCAGTTCACCCCACTGAACCATGGATTCACACACACACACACACACACACACACACACACGCATGCCCGCACGCGCACGCACACCATGCCCTCAAACCTTGTCCCATGGGCAGTGGGTGTTAGGGGTCGCGATGGTGATGGGGAGGTCAGCGGGACAAGTTCTCTTTATCTGCGTGGCTGCCCGTATCATGGGCATCTGAATAGCCCTCTGCGGACACTAATGCTAGCCCCCTCAGCTGGGGGGTTCTGGGAACAAAACTAGACAAAAGAACTGCCACCCCTTTCCCAAGCCTGGCCTATGGATGCCTGGTACTCAAACTCGAACAGAGAAGTTGGCTCTCAGAGTCATCGTTACAGGAGTTGCGTAACCCGTGTCACTTATGCATGCTTTGTTTTGATGCCGTGGATACCGCAACAATCCCCCACAACCCCTCCCCCCCCACACACACACACGCACACATACACCACCTCCACCTTCTCCCCACCCTCCCTGACATGACGGACGGAGCCAGATGGCGACGGAAGTCATTCGGGGCTGCTGGTAGAGGGCTGGGGTGGGGTGTTGGGTGTGAAACCTGCAGACTCACGCACGCAGGCAACGGCACCGGCGGAGCCCCTGAAATATTCATGAGGGCCTCTCCTTGCGGCGCTCCGCCACATCGCAGCAGCCACTCGCAAACTCATGAAAGGCTGATGGAGATGGTGTGGAGAGAAAGGGGAAGAGAAAATGAGAACAAGACTAGAACAAAGAGGAGAGTGGTGTTTGGGGGGTGGGGGGTGTCCTGTGTCTTTTGACTTTTCATGAGCCATGCTTCTTTTTCCTCTTCCTCCTGTTCAACTGGCTGCACTTCCTGTAACCTCCGCAAAGCTGTTATGTAACCACTCTAATTGGAATGCACTCGGAGCGTGTGCACACACACACACACACACACACATACACACACTCCCCGTATACCCCCCTTCCCCCTCCGCTTTTTTAATCATAACTAATTAGCCACACAGAGGCTGAATCGCCGGGGCGCACTGTCATTGTCACCCCCAACGACGCTATCGCATCTCCAGTGTCAAGCTTCATTAAATTCCTTTAAGTTGGGTTATATTGTGGGGCCTCTTCCTCCCTGGTGTCCACTATGGAAGCGCCGTGAGCGATGCGCAAGCCTAGCAGAATATTACTGAGATTTTAAAGAAGGCAAATTGTAAAAAAAAAAAAAAACCTGTCCAATCTGAAAAAAACCCCCACTACATCTAGGTATATAACGCAACGAAATTCTGCAGATTAATTTAGCGAAAGGGAAGTGATGGTGTGCCACTGCCCACACACATTCATACACACACAAAAAAAACCACACATTTATTTGCACTTACACCAATGACTTGGCATGGCAAAGGAGGCACACCATCACTGCATGTGGACTCAGTTCACTGCAAGTGTGGCCAGTGAGTATGCTGATCCCCAGCAAGCCACTCTCGACTGGAGATTCTACAGGCCAGCACCTAACAGTACTACACGAGATGAGTATAGGTCATTAAACATAAAATAGTGTAAGCAGAATCTAAATGCTGTCTCAGTACTGAAGTCATAAAAAAAACACATTTGCTTAGATATTTAAAATTAATGTGCATTAATGGGAAAAAGCTGTAAAAAACCTGACATGACTAAATGGAAAAAGCGAGTGCCTTTCAGGCAAGAGAATTTCAAACCATGTCTTAGAGTCATCGCAAAGCACAACCTATAAAAGCTCGGGCCAAGGTGAGCCAGGCGTTCGCATTTCACAGACACCAGGAAGGCATCCAGAGATGACACGGTGGAGATAATGCAACTAGCATGCATGCTGAATCACAATGAGCAGACACCACGGAGGTGGCGGTGTCAGTGGACGTGGTGCCACGAAAAAGCTTTTTGCACTTTCACCAGAGGCCCGTCAGAGATCTCCGGCAGGGTCTAAATAACTGCTGAGGCGGGGAATCGTTAGAAGACTTATTATAGCCTCCTCTCGTTCCCTCGCAGGCTCTCTGTCACTCTCTGTAGCGCACGTCCCTTGACACTACAAGACATGTAGCACACACATGCAAAGCATGCATCAAAGGTTCCTGGTGTTTACGAAGACAAAACACGCTCACTGTTAAACACTGAGAGGGCACCAAAAACCATGGGCAAAACTGGGGTAAGAAAAATGTGCCGCTGAAAACGCTGAAACGATAAGACAAGTACAAAATCACACTTCCTGTTAACGCTGAATAAGTGGTAACCACGGTGTGCAATTGGCCCTGCGCTGTGCTGGCCCTGCGCTGTGCTGGCACCGCGTTTTCAGCTCATAACCTCAAGAATCAAATGAATCATGTGCGTTCGTTTGGGCCCATTTTCAACGAGCTGACTTGTCTCCCTTCCATGACATGAAGGTCAACAGGAAACATCTCCTCGCAGCGCGTTATCAAGATAAACACTAGGTCTGCGTTCGGCGTGCATTTGTGCGCAGCAACTGGGCATGTTCTAATCTGATTAGTGCCTGACGTATGATGGTGCAGCGGCCCGAGCACCAGCCTCCACCCACACGTACCCAGCTGCGGGCCAGCCGGCCAATGAGACCAGTCCTGGGGTCAACAAAACAGAACAAATGTGCTTGACACTGAGCATTGCCCCCAGAGCTTTTGCTTTCTGCCTTCTCTCTTTCACTCTCTTTCTCTCTCTCTCTCTCTCTCTCTCTCTACACTCTTTTGCTCTTTAAAAAAAGCCACAGGCTGCAACTTCCTCCTTTGCTCTGATTGGCTGGAGTGCTGCCTCACACACACACACACACACACCACACACACAAACACACACACATATCATGCCATCTTTCTTGCATAAAAATAATGAGTGGATGAGTGAAAAAGACCAAACCTTGCAGAGAAAAAGAAAAAGGAATAGTGTAGATAAGACATGGATGTGTGGGGTAGAATACTTGCGCTAGGCCCAAGTGGTGGGGAGGAGTGGAGGAGGAGAGAGGGGAAAGCTGCAGCCACTTTTTTCTCCTCTTTGTTACCTTGTTTGCACCCCCTCTCTCATTCCTTTTCCCTCTCTTGCATTTGCCTCGTGCTGCTCCTTCTCTCATACATATCCAACAAGGTTCGGTCATTATGTTTCAGCAAAGAACATTCTAGAACCCTCTTTTGCTTTGCCTTCCAGCACACTATTAAACAACACATCAACGTAAAAGCAGAACTGCACTGGGCACTGGAGGAGGGGGGAAGTTGGGCCAGTGGCAATAGCAGAACCAACACACACACACACACACACACACACACACACACACAAAAGTACCTGGCTTCCAGCACCCAGAGGAGGCCTGTAAGGGGAAAGCACCTGGCCTCTGAACAAAGCTTTTGGTCTAGGCAATTAAGCTGAGGATACACTAATCAAAGCGAACATGAGCGCGCACACACATCCTTTACTATGAGCGTCCAGGGTGACGGTGATGTGCTCCGACACGTGGGGGAGGCCGAAACCGAGCTGAGGCAGCCAGTATGGCACAAGGCTGTGGCTTTAATATGGATGTCCGCTCCACCACACTACCCCAGTCTCCCCCACAATGAAGGCAAAGAAGTCTGGGAGGATGATGGGACGTGACATCCTTCAAACGGCTCGGCCCCACCAGTCCCGACAAGCATGGCATGTGCAGTGTGAAAAACAGGCTCCCATCCTGACTGAACCCCCCTGTCTCTGAGTTCGGTCTGATCAACGCTGTTTTGGTTTTAACCTGAACAGAGGGACAAACCACTAATCATAGAAAAAACAAGGGCATGCATCTTTTTATATCAATATACTTCTGAGGTAAGATTTCACAGGCGGCTTGTTATGATTCACAGAAATCACCTGGAACTGTCATGTTTTTCCTTCAAGCAGGTGCTTATCAGACATGAAAGCAACATGCTGCGAGTTAGGCTTTGGGCCACATCTGGCCCTCTTCTCAGACCCCCCACACCCCTCACCCCACCCACCCCCCAAGGGACAGCTTCTGACAAGAGCACAAGAGTGCAACCAAACTAGCAAAAGACATCTCATGTCTTTATGGCTACAAATAAATTCCTGAGCTGGGCCCCCTTCCACGTCAGCACATCAGTGCTGTCGCACAAGCTTGGTTGAGCGAGTGTCCTAATTTGAGGAGAATGTGAAAATAATAGAAAAAGCGATAAGCCAGAAAGCCCCTTGCTCTGCGATTACTCTAACCACCAACACTAGCAAGTCTACGAAAGGTCAGCAGCCAAAGAGCATCAACATGAGGGGCGCTGGCAGACAAACGTCATTTGCGTGATGAATGAAGTGGTACAGCAGAAGAGATCTCACGACAGCGAGCTGGGAGGAAGCCCCGGAAGACTGAAGCCCCGAAACTGATTCACCTTTACGAGGCAACCTACAAACCACGTCAATGTTCTTTTTTTTTAGACAGGATGAAGATACCACACTCTGCAGCGTCTGCATAGGAAATACAGTTATCTCAGTCATCTTGAAAGGGTGCTTTGAAAATGTCTCTGATTCAAGCTGTTAATTGCCAACTCTTGCTTATAGTGCCCTTCAAAAGCATCCACCTTAACATTACAGTTTTTGAACGAGGAAGGGGACATGTGAAACACTTGCCTTGCTCATGATTAAAAAGACAGACCCAAACTTGCATAGTCAGAACAGTGATCAAAGACACCAATCAACACGCCTTGATTACAAAAATACAGAAAAAAATGCTTTTTCAAACTGTTAATTTTACCCCAACTGTAGCCAAGTTTTAGCAATTAACTTTGTGTCACCGCGATAAAGGCTTTAAAGCTTTGTAAAGCTTTTGCAGGTTTCAAAATGTAGTCTGAGACACATTTTTACAGGCAGGCAGATGGATGAACACTCGCCCACCAGCTGAACTCTAGTTACCATGGCTGGACACAGAAAAGAATTGCAGCGGAGGACTCAGGGCTGATGGAAAAGGTTACATACGTGGCATGATCCCCTGGCTCACAAGCTCCTCTCGAGTCCGCCTCTGTTGCAGCTTCAGCTGGAGAACTGGAAGAAAAAAACACCACAGAAAATATGAATGTCAAAAAACAATTACTGTCTCACCAAAACAACAAGGGCTATAGTGACAAGTTTAGACAGGATAAAAGACAGGTTCAGATAATTTTTTTTCTTTACATTATCTCCCCAAGTGTGCACTGCGGCCCAGTCTGGTGGCCAGGTAAAGACAGGAGGGGGGTTCTGCCTGTTGGTAGTTAAGAGAGCGCCGGAGCCAGCAAACGACTCCCCTACCAAGTTCTTTGCCGACAGGCGTTTTTGAAATGCTTAAGTGAGACGTTATAAGACTCAGGCGACAGGCGCATCAGGGGGAGGTTACGCACACTTCCTGTTCCTGCAAGAGTGTTTGTGTGTGTGCGTGGCGTGTGACATCTTATACAACACAGAAAGACACACTTCTGCATGGCCCACACTTGGTTGTTGGGGGTGTGTCATTTCAAAATACACCACATGTCCAACTATTGCAAAACAAATCAAACACTTCCAAAACAGACATTTAAAAGAGACATATTAAAAAAAAGACATATATATTATACTGTACATATTATAATAAAACAAATGTTACATAAGCAGATGTTGACCCGTTTAAAAAGAAGCCTATATTTTCTGTATTTCTAACAGGTGCTAATCTTCAGGGGTGAAAGGAAACAAAATAAACAATACTTAATTGATGTAATATTAGTGACTTATCAGTGACATTATTAGTATCAATAACACCGACTAATCTGTGCCTCCATCACTGCTGCACATAGGCAGGCAAAACATCATCACCCATACACAGCACACATGAACACTAGAGGATTGACTGCATGATCCCCCACCCCCAGTATTAACAATGCTATTGAGTATTTCCCTGGGTAGCGGTGCTGCGTTTGAAATTCTAATATCATGTCAACCCCATCACTTAATATGTCCATCTAATATATCAAAGTCCTAAAGACACAGTTATAGAAGCATAGTGGTGTGTGTGTATATATATCTATATATATATATATCAGCAAAGCAGAAGTGCTCACTATCACACATTTAGACTGATTTGTGAACAATGTTTGAGAGAAATGGTAATATTGTGTATCTCGAATGAATTTTAGATCTTTAAGTCCATCTCATGAAAAATCGGAGCAGAAACAAAAGTGTTGAATTTATATTTTTGTTGAGTGTATATATATATATATATATATATATATATATATATATCTTGACAGGTTTGAAAATGTTAATTTTGTAAATGCGTCTAAAAAAAGAATAGGCTGAATGAGTACAGCTACCCATTATTTTTTGCCACTTCCCCATTGTGCTTCTCAGTATCAACACACGCTCTCAGCAATCACTGTGAGAATTGTGATTGTACACGCGCAGTGTTAAACTAACAGAGTGCTTGCCTGCGGGGTGAACGCAGTGGGAGGGAGGGTCGTGGGGTAGAGGAATAAGACAAGTCAGGGAGGAAAGAGGGTGCCAGAATGCTCGCTGCTCAGTGAACTTTTAGCAGGTGTCTATATTTAATCGACAACACCTGCAGCACCTATATATATGCACCAACACCTGTTGTGGAGTTCAACTGTGCCCTGGTTACAAGAGGTCTTGGCTTGTTTGGGGTGTAAAGGTCTCTCTCTCTCTCTCTCTCTCACACACACACACAAACACAAATACTGACACACACAAAGATGAAGGCCTGGCTTGACCTGAAATGAATGAAGTTACCGTTGCTGGTATGTGTCAGGGAAAACACACAGCGTGAGAGATCCCCTGTAGTGCCAGATCCCAGTGCTTCACTGAATGTTTTAGGCTCTGGGGTTCTCAGTCCATCTTGACCTCCCTGGGCCTCTCTCACATAAGCACACTAACCTAGCATTATCACATAGCTAGCACATTTTTCTGCTGTTTATAAACTGCAGCCTGACAGGCCTTGGTCTAATTCAGATCTTCAACCTCCACAAACTCTTTCAAGTCTGACTAGTACAGTACAGACATGCTACATGTATATCCTACAAAGCCAGTTTTTATTCACACCCAAATTCACACGTCACTTTTGTAGGCTAACTTGACACCATCATGCAGCAGTTAGCAAGTTTGTGACCGAGTTGCCCAGGCCCAGAGTACACTTCAACCATAGCCCTAATGTATAAAAGGGTACAGTAGGAAGAAGACTAAGACAATTTGATACAATAGAGACTAAAGAGCAAACTTGTACTTTATGGTGGATTGGCTAACAGGAAATGAAACTGATATAGAGCTTATAGCCTCATTCAGTTAGTGTTAGATGTTTGCTATTCAGTCTACATTGTATCCCTGTATCTCATTCCTCTACCTGCTATTGTTAAATACCCACAAACACCCATTAGAGCAGAGTTTACATGCCCAACAGGTATATAAGCCATTGTGAGAGCCCTAATGACCTCAACGGAAGGGTATGCTGCCAACACATCAAATCAAGCTAAAAGTAAACAAGAGAAAGAGGGATCGACAACACTTTCCCGTCCTCAGTTGGTCGGCCACCTTCTGAAAATCGAATAGGTGTGTGTGCTTTTTCAGAGGATGACCACCGCCACTGGCCAGAAGGCTCGGATACTGCCTGGCCTAGAAGTCTGCAGAGCAGCAGCGTGGGATGTGTGTTTGAGCACTCTTGCCGGCCTCTATGGCGTTCGCTTCTCAACTTCTCTCCTCTCTCTCTCACACCCACAAGCTGATAAGCCTTGTGTGGGTGGCTACAAACAGTTCAGAACTCAAATGCAACATACGCATTCAAAGCATAGGCACACATTCAAGCGAGGGGGGGGGGGACTCTGGGTGTGCGACGCTTCTTTTTTTGAAAAAAAAAAGGAGAAAAGCATCAGTTTCTCGAAGAATATCACAGTTGTTCACTTCTATTTATCCTTCATCTGAGTCCTCTTAACATCTCTCTACTGACATGAAACCCTTCCCCCTACTGTCACCTATACTCTGCCACTGCTGTTGCCTTCTATTTGTGTCTTGCGGTGTAATAGCTGGGAACCCAATCTGCCTTTTGAGCTCGAGAGGCTGCACCCTGATGAGTTATTAGTCAACATTATTGTAAATTACGTCCCATTCCATGCCTCGAACCTCTCGTACTGTTCACATCCCTACCCACTCCAAGAAAAAAAAACAATCCTCCATGACTACATAGTCTTACAGGCACCAAAACATCACCCCATACCTCACCCCTGACAGAGCAACACTACCAAGCATTAAGGCAGCGCTGAGCCATCGAGGCATCTGAGTATTGCAGTGCCATTTAAGACCCTCTGTTTGAGGTAGTGTGCATTTCAACATGCTATCCGGTATGGGCGTATCAGGGCTCATCTCAAGCCTTTTGTAAAGTATCTCTGTAAGTGACAGCATGCACATCACCATTGGGAAAGCTATGTGTGCTGTATTTTTCCAGTGTAGCTATTGGTTTTGCTAAACCATGCGCCCTGGAAGTGGATCTGAGCAGGCCTTGGGCGTTGGGTGATACGTCA
This sequence comes from Limnothrissa miodon, assembly GCA_017657215.1. Lineage (NCBI taxonomy): Eukaryota > Metazoa > Chordata > Actinopteri > Clupeiformes > Clupeidae > Limnothrissa > Limnothrissa miodon. Next base: position 1,150,972 of record JAGFZM010000031.1, on the reverse strand, counting down.
TGGTGTGTTATAGCATGCACACAATCCAAGTCTTGGCGCACTGGCGGTCCCGGGAAAAACGAGAGCGCACCGGGGGTCCTTGGGTTCAAAGTCATTTGGCTTCAGGTTCCTTGGCGCTGCCCCAGGACGATATGTAGCTGAGGATGGCGTGTTGGGGGGGTTGCGCATGCTCTGACCATGTCAGTCTATTGACTGATGTCATGATCGGTTGCTGTGCTATCTCAACAAGCAGTGCTAACTTTAAAGCTTTGTCAGTTTTGCCCACTCAACAACTTTGCGCTAGAGTTTAGTAGGGGCCATTAAAATAAATGACAGACACCTGAAAGCTTAGACAGGAGCACATGGAGCGTGACGCTTGCGAAGCGGACGTGTGCATGCCTGTGTGTGTGTTCAAACGAGCGTGCAGAAATCCCACCTTCCCTCAAACTCTGACAGGCACGCCGCTTGTAGTCCAATCGCCTGGCTTGCTTCTCCATGCTGCTGCTCATTGGAGGGGCTCTACATGAGGTGGGACTAATGCGCAGGCAAGGATTTGTGTCCAGCATTGTCAGAAGAAGAAGAAAAAGTTAAACAGAACAAAAACAAAAAAAATATCTTCACTTCGCTCAGAGTAAATCTTGACAAGTTCACAGGCCCTTGAAGAAATCTCTGGGAGGTCAGGCACAAAGTTCAAAACTGCTTAAAAGTCCAACTGACGCCTCCTGGAAGAAAAAGAATCATAAATAATAAAAACACAGTGGCATCTGTAGGCTCTGGATTCAGGTAGAGGGAGATGACCAGTCGAGCCACTGGGACACAGCAACACCTCTGTTCCACTTCTCTCCACCTGGCTTCTATTCCTTATCCCTGACAGCCGGCACGGACGGGATGTGATGTGATGACGTTTCGCGCGGGCTGATGCAAAATGAGTCACAGGAGCAGAGAAACAAAAAAAAAGAAAGAGAGAGCAAGCAGAAGCCATAAAAAGAGAGGAAAAAGAGAAAAATCCTTCTGCAGGTCAGTGCTCAACTCTTTCTGCGTGGCCATCGGCTAGTGCGGCTAGCCCGAGAGTGATAAACAGAGCGGGCGTGTGTATGAGCCGGCATGTGTGTGAATGCGTGTGTGCGTGTGTAATAGAGAGCCAGTGGGAGTGGGCAATTGGTGTGTCTGTGATTGAACACCCTGTCACAGCTGCTGCTCCAGTCACTCATTCAGCTGGCTGCCCTGCCACGGGCATGCGCAAGGCAAACACACATACACACACTGTTCAGGCCTCCTTCATTCTCGTCAGACTACTGTCTTTTTCTCAGATAGTGTGACCTCTGAGAAAAAAAAAAACACACTTTTTTCCTATAAAGTCCCTTATGGAAAGGCCCCTAGTCCAAGAACACAAGCTGGTCACTCTGCATTATGGTCGACCAAGTGAAGCACCGCTCAGGACTCACTCAGGGCAAGTAATGAATCACAGGCACACACACACACACACACACAATATATGCAGGGTTTGCACAAGTAAAACAAGGCCACTTTTCTGAGAAGCACAGGCTGTGACATTTGAACCCCCACTATAGGCCTTCTGTGGAAGGCGCCCTTTATTGTGCGCTTTTAGCCCCTGGAGGTTGATGGAACGGGCACGTGTGGAGGTGACGGCTTTGCTCGCCTTCGTCACACTCTCTTCTGGCCTTTTTCTTCGCTGCTGCTGTTCTCGGGAGTGGCTTGAGATGAAGTCTGACAAAAACCTTAGGCTAACCTTGGAAAAAAAAAAAAAAAAAAAAAATGCATACCTCACAGAAGCCTGGCACACGTACAGGCCTTTTCCCTCCCAAAAGCAAATTACTGTGTGTGTGTGCATAAAGCCCTTCTGCCATGCTAAGGCTTATCAGCAGTGGAGTCTTAACACATCCACAGAGAACAATTATGCATGTGTGTGTGTTTGCGAAATTATGCCTATGTGCTTTCATACTCTCCTGCTGGTAGTTTCTTTGATGGGGTGGGGGGGGGGGGGGTGTGTGTATGTGTGTGTATGGGTGTTGGGAAAAGCAGGGGGTGACGAATTCAGCCTCTGATCCGTGCTCACGCGCAGATAAGGCACTAACCACGCATACTCAGAGATTATCCCCCTTCATATGTGTGTGTGTGTGTGTGAGTGTGTGTGCACGCTTGTTGCACACATCAGCTGGTACTGCTGATGGCAGCTGCAAGAAAGAAAACGCACACACAGACGCTCACATAGACAGGGGCGGTCAGCCAGAGGGGATCTGTGTTCCTCCTGGTCCAGCTCTTGCAGTAGCAAGTCGGTGACGGGTATCTAATTAACCTTTATTTCCTTGACACAAGCTCTTCCAGAGAGTTCTTAAAGGCCGATGACAGTGTGTATCCTCCAGAGCGCGAGTTTGTGTGTGTGTATAGTTTCTGTGTGTTGAAAGACCACTGTGCACTAGCCAAGCCTTTTGTTGAGAAGGTTGGCAAGAGGGGGCTTTAATACCGCTGCGCTGAGGCAAAAACCTCAGCCCTAGGATCCAGGTCAGGCTCCTCTTAGCGGCTCCAGGCTACTTAGAGCTCCCTTTTCTCCATGCAGCCGTTTCGCTCGGAGGCTCGTTTGCTGTTTGATGTGGAGAAACCCAGCTTCCATTTCTACCCCTCTCATTTTTTTGGCTTAGGCGGCTTACGGCCTGACCCTTCGCTAGTAGACAGCAAGGATTAAGAAGTCGAGATTAAGAGGAAACCACTTTTTTTTTATTTATTTTTTTTTAAATCAGGGATTCTGTGTCTGTGCGACCAGGTCCTACAACTGCATGCTCCCCTGCCCACTAGTTCAGATCAGTGGTGACACACTGCCCAGGCATGGTTTCTAAATTGCAAGGTCCTAAATTGACACAGGTGATCGATGACACTCTGTAATTGAACATGCACATTTAACCATTTTATTCTCCAGGCCAGATGAGCCCACATTAATGTTCCCCGGGCAGTGTTTATTACTCAGACTTTTATGCAGAGCTCTGTTCATCGTGATCCTCACCATGGTCTTCCTCAGGCAGGGGAGAGAAAGAGAGAGTGGTAAACAAGTCTCAAATGAAGCCCATTCCACCTCACTCAGGGGGGGCAGGACAGGGGGTCTAAAATAGCATGGCCAGCTGGCCAGTAGGGCTATATCCACCAGCACATCACCTGTGCCTCGAGCTCAGCTAGAGTTTCTCAGCCGTCGGCTTGCGCCTACTGCTACTGAACATACACACACACTAACCACATACTTTATTCAATTAACACAACACTAATGTCGGAAGAAATGACGGACGGACTGACAGACACACACACACTTGTGTTATTTTGAACAAGGTTGAAGTACAATACACTAAAGAAATTGCACTTGCATTGAGACTGAAACAAGATCTAACAGGGGCAATCAGCCTGTTGAACAGAATTTATTGGGCTTTCACTGAACAGAACCATGGTGAAGACATTAACGTTGTGGAGCAATGGAAAATAATAAATTGTAAATTGTGTGTGGGAAAAGAGAAAGGGAGAGTGTGCGTGTGTTAGTGAGTGCGTGTTAAAATAAGAAATAGCAGAATCCTTCTGACACATTGCATGTAGTATTAACTCTGGCCACCAGGAGGCAGCCTTAAAGCAGAGTGTGCACACTGCAGTCTTGTCCAGATGCGCACTCAGTGATGGGCTACTGTCTACGCATTTTTGTTTTGTTTACTTTGTTTTAATCACCAGCACAGTCCCATTGTGGACTGGAATGGCCTATTCCACACATGCTGCTCACTACAGTTGGGCAACTTCCCTGCCTCCACTTTTTCTGTTCTCTTATCTCCTAACACAAAGCGCCAAAACAATTGTAGAGAAAAGGGCTTTTCAGACCTTTGGATCTTCAGTTCGAGATGCAGTTCATCCTCACAGAACACACACACACACACACACGTAAACCTTCATCTTCCTTCTCTGTCTGCCAGAGAAGCCTCTGCTAAGCGTGTGTGTCAGAAGAAAAAGAGAGTGCCTCTAATGAGGTTATTGCCATGGCGATACCAGTCCATCTCCATCTCTCTACCTTGTCCTTCTTTGTTTTAAATTGAGGGTGCGGAGGCCCTTTCAAAATAATCATATTTTAAAAAATCATATTAAAAACCAGGCTGAGAGTCCCAGCTCTGCTGACCTTCTGATCCCCATCTTGGTCATTAAAAGGTAAGCCCTGTGGAAGTGTGTGAGTGTGCACACGTGTGCTTTTCTTTTGCTCATGAATTTCAGAGCCTGTAAGGTTCTGTGATAAAGGCTATTATGCAGTGAAATTGTGGAGAACTCTCAAGTTAATAACTTAATTGTCTGATGCATAAAATACCATTTTTATGAAAACTCCTCTCCTGAACACTCTTTTCTATTTGTCCTCTATGGGTCCCTCTGTAGCATTACATTTTCATTATGTTTTTGTATAGAGTAATATGATAGTTTCTGATGTGTGTACATGCTTACTGGGTTAACAATTTCACTCACAATTATATTTTTCAAATGATCATGTCCACTGACATTCCCACAGACCCACTCTGCACACTTTGGGTGTCATATCCACATGTATTTCACAACCCTCTCTCACTCACACAACCTGGAATAGCTTAGCACATGCATAGGCATGGCCACTACTGAAGCTGAGGTTAGACCCCTCAGGTCAACAGCATTGAGGCAGGGGCGCATATACACACACACACACACACAGTTTCCCTGGGAGTCTAGAAGGCGGCCTCTGCTCCCCGCACGTGCTGCTCCAGGCTGGGCCAGCGAGGGGAAGAGCAGAGGTTGTTTAATGTGAGCACGAGCACCACCAGGGAGAGAGCAGAGCAGAGGCATTCCAGAGACCTGCTGGCCCCAAGCCCTCCTTCAACACGGCTGGGGGGGGGGGGGAGTGTGAGAGTGTGTGAGTGTGAGGGAGGGTTTTGACTGTGCGCACTGGTGGACAGGCTTAAATTGAAAACCTCACAGTGCAGAGAGAACAGAAAAATAACTAATCTTTCAAATGCTTCAACTGCAGACCTGCAATGAATGGGGGGGTCTGATTGGTGTTTAGAATGTTTTCAATCTTGTTTTGTTTTGACTGCTGGTGGAAGAAGACACAATGTGATGGTTTGGCTTTGCTCTCAGCCTCGGAAAACCAAAATACCAAAACCAGACCAATGAGAAATGAGCGTGCACACACACACACACACACACACACACACTTTTAACTGACAGACAAACACACTATCCACAATGCATAGATGTCACTTTCCACAGAGTGACGGTGGTTGCTGCCACAAAGAACATACTGTCCTTGTTTTCGCTGTGTGTGACCACCATCCCACAAAATTGAACCACATCCTTTTATATTTGTTTTATGAGAACCTCAACTAAAGATGAAAGTAGGGTGAGAGCAATGGTCTTTGCTCCGTTGCTCCGCCACGACAGTTAGTTAGGGGAGTCCAAGTTAGGAAACCACCGGGATAGGATGAGGGAGCCGTCACTCATAACTCACCATTCTTCCTCTCCTCAATGGGCAGCAAGTTGGGGGCAGGCTGCAGCGACAGCTCTTGCAGCTCATTGGCTACTGCCTCGCTCTGTGGACTCTGGGCTTTGGCCGTTGCCACGGCACCTGGGTTGAGCTCCTCCTCTGGTGTGGTGTCCATCACAGATGACAAAACAGTCCTGGTGGGTGGAGGAAAGAGGAGATTTAGAAAGGTGAGCTCAGGCAAACAGAGAAACATAAGTCACTATTTGTTCCATGGAAGTCAAAAGTGGAGTGAGTGTTTGAGGCCTAATGACTGCTTCAGAAATAAGATCCACCAATTACTTAACTTTGTAAAAGCATGCTGGAAGTCTCCAGCTACTGCACGAACCATCTCTGCAGTAAAAACAACAACAAAGAGCCAAGAGGGATGGAGGGCGTAGAGAAAGAGACTCATAGGTCAGAAGAACCATATCCAAAACTCAAGCAGAGCAATGATCAGTCTTTTGCTGCATTATAAACCACTTGAAAAAAAATTCACTACCTGACTCAAGGCAAGGCAAGGCAAGTTTATTTATATAGCGCATTTCATACACAAAGTAGGCAGTTCAATGTGCTTTACAAAGACAGAAAATAAAAACATAGTGGATAAAATAAAGTAAGAAAACAAACAAATAAGATTAAAGTGACTCAGGCATCTAATCTACCCAATTACCCCAAACAGGTTTAAATAGACCACTCAGAGTTGGCAACACTCAGAGTTGACACACCGTGTTGTGCCAGGACACTGTCTAGTACTTGCACACATGGATCCCCCCTTAGTCCAAGCACCCAGTTAAGGGTCAGAGGTCATGCCATGTTTGTGGTTTTATGCTGGCCTATGTGCACTCAGTAGCAACAGTCTCATCACGTGTGTGAATGCTACTGTTGGTGCATGCCCATACCAGCATGGCCTTTATCACACTAATGCATCATGGGCCGGCAGCAAGAGTTGTCCTGAGCAATCCAGGGGCTGTTGTTGTGGCAACACATTCCAACACTGTACCACAGACCAGCACAAAGAGGCTTCCACATCTTGGTGTAGCACAGTTTTTATTACAATGGAGACTACAAAACCAGAATTAAAAACTATAAAAATAAATTATAAATAAATCCCACCAAAAGTACCTCTGGATAATCAGCAGCAGTTTCCCCACATGGCCATATGGCATTGATCAAACCGGTTCGCAGACAAGTGCATTTGTCACTAATGAGCAGGCACATGTCTTCATTAAATACACACTTTGATTTCAGCCAGAGGAGTCCAATTACTCTAATTGGAGTTTCATTAGCACCTCGTTAGAGGAAAACAAATCCGTTAGTTGGAGACATCCTAAAGCAAGCACTATCTCCACAAAACAAGGCTTCAAGATGCAGCTGGAATCAACTGATTATATGATTTTACATTTATTGAATGAGAAAGAGAAACTATTATAGTAATATGTTTTATCAAACAACACTATACAAAACAAGTAACACCACTAGAAAACTAGATAAAGCCACAGCACCATACCACCAGGTGACACAGAATGGGATCCCTCAACTGGAACACTGACACACACAACACACAAGGTCCTTAATTACGTAACATACCTCCTATCTAGAACATGTAAACCACCATCACAGGCACTTCCAGCTCAGTAAATGTGCAGTTTTCAACTTCAATGATTACAACGTCATGGACACTGCTGGTGTGTTCCAGAGCTTGGAGCACGAGTTGTCACTTTGTTAGGATACTAATCTTGAGTCTGGACACTGAGGCAAATTTGTTCATTTGGCAGGTAAATTCACTGTACTGTGAACGAAAGCATATGAACTGGTACTGTGCTTCATTTACAAGGTTGGCATAACACATTGCAGAACACTGTGGATTTTAGACAACTTCTTAGACAACTCCTGCTGATATCTGAAAACTCCAGAGATTTCCGAAAAGTCCTTTAAACGTAACGTGTAACAAGTTTCAGGACAAGGAGGAGATGGTCTTTAGATCTCTGGACGGCTTTTTGTTTGTTTGACCTGTTTTTAACAGCCTCCCCTGACTGGTTTTGAGCATTGTGTAAACTGAATTTGTTTCTAATGCCGGAAAGGAGAAAATACCCGTTTTCATAAATACTCCGATATGTGTAAACGCAGTGCTATTGGCAGTACATAACTTTCATCAAGCTCCCAGGGTTCACATTATACCACTGGCAACATATGCTTACAACCCAGCATTCAATTACCACTAAACGTAAGTAGTCAACACCAAAAGCACCAGGGGGATATTCCAATTAGGTGGTTATGTGATACACCTAGCCATAGGATATTCCAATTAGGTGGTTAAGTGATACACCTAGCCATAAAAACGTGGAAAGCATTCTAATAAAATAACCGTCTTTGTTGACGAAAGAGAATAGGGAATCCAGGGTCCTCTGTTATCAGTTTTACCGCTATCTCCAACTGAAGTAATTCAGGTTTGCAATTTAAATGGAATCACAGCCCCCACCCCACCCCAGTCAGGTTACTTCTCAAGCTGATCCACAAACATCAGTGGCAGCCGCAAAAGCTGTAACTTTCCATTTCACTACTTTTGCCTGGAGGCCATTTCTCCCAGCACAATGGGAGGCACATTCTTATTCAAAGTGAGAACGCTGTTGGTAACAGATACAGCAACCGCAAACAATAACAAGCTATAGCTGAAGAGCCAAAAACAAATGCTTCCGTCAGACTCAGAGTGAAATGACTGTGCCAGCATATCCCGGCGATCAGTCCAGGGCACGCAGAGCAGAAAGCAGAGAGTTAGGCAGGAGGGTGCAATCCCACGAGTGAATAGAACAGGGTCAGGCCTCACTGGACAGCTGTGTCCATGCGGACTAGAAGAGCGCTGGGAGTCTGCGACAGCCGCTACTAAAAGTGTCTGCAGCTGTGGTCCAGCCCTCAAAAAAAGGGATGGGGACAGAAAAGGTTAGGTGAGCAGAATGTGCAGCCTACCATTACCACTGAACTCCTACTGCCTTCCTAGTAAGCACAAGCAGATAGAGTTTAAAGCTCTGTTTCAGACAGATTAGTGTAGCCGTCAGATGCATGCATGCACACACACACGTACACACTTTGGCCAACCTGCTCCTCAGCAACCAAAAACTGGTTTATTAAAATTTGCCAAGCATGTTTCCATGGCTACGCAGCTCACCTCACAAAACCAGTTCAGGGGCCAGTCACGAGCTCCGTGTACCACGACAACTGGCCTATTCATCATCAACAACAACAACAAAAAAAAAGCTTACCGTGCCACAGTCTTGTAATTTGGGCCATTATGTTTTTGTGACAAAAATGACAACTTGGTAATGATGTCTACACACAATGGGAGCGTGTTTGTGTGCCTTCATTCTTCCATAACCTTCATTAATATTTCAGAACAAAACAAATAGCTTTGTGCATAGAGGGCCTAACTCAATCAAGTTGATGGATTTGTCATTATTTTTAAAATGATGAGTCACTACCTGAGCAAAGTGGCATAATGATACGGATATAATCAGCGTAATGATTGTGCTGATCGCTTCCATCCGCCATCCCCATCATAATTAAAAAGCCATCACTCAGCATTCCTCATGACAGGGATGACAAGGAGGGAGAGGCCGTGCCCTACTGGAGAACGGAACCACTACTATGACAGGAGACAGTAGCACAGTAGTGTTAGGAATGTCTTCCAATTCTAAACTCACCTATTCCGTTGCAAGAGAGTTTGATACAGAAATTTCATTATTCTAAATATCCTTCCCGATAGTTTACAGTTGGCTGTTTGATGGGCTACGTAAATGGAGAGGGTGTTGCATGGGAAAAAGTTCTCATTATATCAGAGAATTACATTTAGTTTCAGCCTTTATGGTCTGATACTCACTAAACAACACTGTCAGAGAACAGATGTTCTATGTACAGCCATTTAAGGTTGACATTTTCTCATACAGGTAATGTTGGATGTGGCCCAAAACCCTGGAAAAAGATATATGGCAGGTGTCAGACAGGTCCTGCAGAAAACAGTTCAGTCTCAGCAGTTTCACAGATTCACTTGGATATACATTGCACTTTACATGCAATGTGCAGGCACAGATAATGTTTTTCACTTTATGTTTCCCATACTTCATCTGAGCTGTTGGTTCTGGATGCATAATGAATCAACAATAATCTCCACACTTAGTCGTTTCATTCATCATGAATCATATTCAAATAATTTTATGACTCATTTTAACTTTTCTTCTTGCTTCTGAACAGTTAAATAAATCAATAGTGATCTTGGCTTGGCGTTGCTAAAACCCTCAGCGGACATGTGTTTTTAATATCTAAAACATTAGACGAGTATGAATGTTTATGGCCTGAGAACTGAGGTGCAAGCCTCTACTTCAAGATGAAATCACTAGTGGAAGTGGCGAACATTCCGGCTAGTGACGGCGCTTCCCTTTCTGAGCACTAGGCAACGAGTACACAGATGTAGTTACACATCAAAGCTCTCTGCCCATTAGGCCCAACCAAACACCCCCCTTCCCCCACCCCCGTTCCTCCTACACTTCTTTCCTGCTCACCGCCTGCACCTGTGATGGCTTTATCTTTTATGGGTTCATTACAGAACGCCTCGCTTCCCCTCACAAGGACATTTTACCAGAGCCCAGTCTACAGAGAGAGAGTCCGCCACAGCTGCACATTTACCTCAACAAAGATAAGATGAACAAAGACAGACAAGCAGGCAGAGCTTAAGAGAACGAGAGAGCTAAAATGATGGGTTGATGAAGGTTGTGACTTGTAGTATCCTTTCAGAAGGAGCCCAATCATCGGGCTGCCAACTCTGATGGAGCGCCTTGAGATGCTGGTTCCTGATGAGGACAGACCACTCAGGCACAACTAAATGGGGCCCCTCGGCCAAGGAGAAACTTTTTTCACCTTTTTTTTGAGTCCCTGCCACTGCCGTACATTGGTGACTACGGTCTGGAGGCAGTCCAATCCAATCGCTTATATTGATTGTGACTGGGCTAGCAGCGGCAGTCAGTGATGGACAGGCACTGCATGATCAGCTCTTTCTGTTGGCCCGTGACACATCCTGCCAATGGAGTTCTAACCAAATATTAGCACCACCATCTCGCCGAAGAAAACAAAACAAAACAAACAAAAAAACAGACAGCATTCGGTATGATGACAGCTGCTGACACATATCTCTGTGGCAGGCCACAGCTTTACTTAGACAAGGGTCAAGAACTGTGGGGGGTGGGACGCAAAATGTGTAAAGTTGAGGCCATGAACTGAGAAATGAGTCACTCTTTCCCCAACAAGAAAGGCCCATGACAATACAAAGGTCTGGCTAAACCTTTCAGGGGGTTACCTCCCTGAAAAACAGCACACTACACTATGGGCATTAAGTATCTGATCTCATTTCCTGCCAGTAAAATCAGCTCAATAAGCTGCATGTCTTCAGGGAAACAGGCCCGTAATGGTAGACTGAGATTAATTGCATTACATTAATTACTTCCTTTCACTACGCTGATCGATCATGCTGCGTGCACCTTTGTCCTTGTGAGAAGGCTCCTGTATGACTTCGGTTCTGAGCTGGTTACATTCACATTACTGTAGAGCTCAGCATTTGCCACTGTAAATAAGTGGTGAACAGAGTAGGCACAGGGCAAACGAAGCGGATCAGATGCAGCCAACAGTGTGGTCATTTGATAACAATGTTGCTCCCTGGCAGTTCATAATGGCGTCTCTTTAATCTATGCCCTCTACACCCGGAGCTCTGCCCAGCTGTCTCACACAGCTGATGCCCACTCTGGAAATGTATGGGACAGACAGACAAGACTGAAACGCTGAAATAACAAACTTGTTGTTATGGCAAAGTCAAATAATGTATTTAATGGCGTACTGTGATATGGCAACTAGGTTTACAAAATAATAATAATTATAATAACAAAAAAAAAAGTCACACACAAAAAAAGAAATGAAAGTCTCACACTTTCATGAGCAGAAACAGAAGGCTACCTGCTCTACTTCCCGTTTTGTGAGATCCAGTGTCACTAAAAGTTAAGACAAATAAGACACACCGAAATGAATTGCCAAGAACATGGTAATGTTAGAGATGCTGCTGCTCACAATCACAACACAGGCTACTACCAAAAAAATGGCTCAACACCAGAATAACACCCGAAATACATTCATACACTGTCAGGCCTGGATATTTTTGGGTTAAAGATTTAAAAGAAAAGTAAAAATTGTATTAGGCCAAATTAGTTTCATGGTGTGGTCATGTTCGTGTAGGCCTTAGGCAACAGATTAAACTATAGAGAGTTACTGGATGCACCTACAGCCAGGTGTCTTCAGGTCATGCTAGAGTTGATTTTGGGATGACATGAATTGAAAATCAATTTAGTGACGTGACGCACAGGAAGGCTTGTATTTTTAGCCACCGGCGACACCAATCTTAGACTTGAGAGACCCAGAGCATAGCAGAATGCTTTTCTGTACGCTTCAGTTCCACCCGCTCTACTTTTGATAGGCCGCATTAATGCTGTTCTGACCCAGTTATGCACCCACTTTCCTACGTCCAGCACAGTGTACATGCACACACCAAATTCTGTAAGTCTGCTTTAACTAATCAATCAATCACCATATACAAATGTATAATGCATCTAGCATTTGCAAAAGGTCCTAAGCACTCACACTCACAAGTCTTGCAATTCCTTTCACCCAAGGGTAATTTCCCTGGCGTTTCCCGGTTCCTTTAAGCCTGCTAAAGAACATTCTTTCAACTACCGGTACACAGAATGCCATTCAGCAGGCTTACTGGTACCTACCCTAGAAACACCAAAGAAAAAATATATTTGGGTAAATGTAAATGCAAGACTTGCATTGTGATAGTTTAGATCCTTTTGGGCAGGCATTATTAATAAATAATAATAGAAGTTGTTTCTATTAACTGCTAGTTTCTGGAAGTAGGCCAATTCACTGAGATTTTTGTTTTGTTTTCTGCCTTTTCTGAATTCTACCAAGTCAAACACGTTGTCAGAAGTATCAAGCACGCAATCGAATAGGTTAATGGATGGGTATTTTCAGAAGTGCATAGAGAGTATATAGGCAAATGCTACTCGTTGGCATAAAAGGGTGGAGCGTTAACAATGATCAAAAACTTCATACCACCACACAGATCGACCTAGAAAAATAACTTAAAACAAGCATTGCGTCACATAACATTCAACTCACTCAACAGCTTCCATTCCAATACGTTTTGATTCTAGCGATGCTTTAAGAAAGGTGTGTAATCAATGTGCACTTACCTTCAAGTCTATCGGAAGCTTCCCCAAGTATTCATTGTGCTCAACATAAGAATTCACATTCAAGGTCTCACTTGACTTCAGAAGGGACAGCTAACGTTACCAAGCTAAATCACTACAATAGTAACTCTTAGAAAGATGCTGTGACTAGCCTAGCCGTTTAGCAAGTTGCAGCAAACATGTCAATTCCTCCTTAGCAACCCGCAAGATCCTTACTAAAGCTGCATAACCAATGAATAGGTGGTTTTAAGATGTTCTTCACTGACGTGCGTTTTTGTCAATCATAGGCAAAGTCGATAGACAGAGTATAGCCACTTTCAAGGTAGTGGCCCCACACTGTTGCTTATCAGTAATCGTTTCCGATTTCCATTAAACTTCTACCGGAAAACCCTCCCATTCAGAAACTATTCCCACCCATGCATGGGATTCATCCAATTGGCGTTCTACATTAGGCAAACAAACCCCTCTATTGACCAATTACATTGCCAGATATCTTAACAAAACTTTTGAGAAATATTATTTCGTCAAATCAACACACTTTCGCCTGTTTAACTATTGTCATCAGTTATCTTTATGCCCTGCTGAATGTAATAAACCTAATATTCATATGACACTAAACCTTTCGGATGATTCAGAATATTGTTATGAGACTGGTCACAACTACAATTAGTGTGTATGGTCAGTGACATTATAAAAAAGGTCGATAGGCTTATGATGGAATGCAATGTGCAATGCATGTAATATCATATTGCATCACTGTCATTACAGATATTTTACGTTTATCACGTGGCACAATTTACAGACGCTGCATAACTCTTCTCAAACTACAGTGAAACAGACTGGAGGGAGGAAAATCTAATGTGCTTATAGCACCATCTGCTGACAAACACGAGAAGGATACTTCACATTATATATTACATGGAGCTCAGATCACTCTATGGTACTTAAAGAGGTAAAATTTTCATCCTTAAGGTCATCCTTATCTGAATCCATCTGACCAATGAAAGCCACCTGCCTTTCACAATATTTTATTTATATTAACAAAATTACAATCACAAACAAATTTGCATGGTAATAAATTTGTTTTTAAATAACATCAGTGTAACGTGTTAATATGATCTTTTTTTAACATTTCAATGTTGTAAGCATTATTTGCCAAAGGCAAAAAGACCTTGTTACTCAAACCAAGTGAGCCAAGATACTGAAAAAAAAAAAACAGTAAATCCTCCTCCTGTATAAAACACTTTCAAGAAGTAAACAAATGCAGAATAGTATGTCCACAGACACACATTCAAAACAAAGTGCAGTGAGAGCATCAACGACGAGACACCGGTCTCTTCACTCCCATGACACCAAAGGTAAAACTGGCTATCTTCTCATACAACAGAAACATCAGAGCTGCAGTCAGAACCGTCTGCAGGAGTTTGGCTTCCAGGCCCTTGCACAGGCCCAGCAAGCCATATTTTCTGCAGGAGTTGAAAGACAAAATTACCAGAGGGATTAATAACTAACAAACATTAATTTACTGCAGATGACAACAGAAGAATTGCTGGTACTAAATCATAATGGGTTTATTAATGGAACCCACATAGAAATATAATGTTATTGGCACCTGGCTTGGTGGATTGATAATGACAGAAAACATGGCGCCAACAAGTTTGAATTTCAGAAATTATGACATCAATAGACAAAATAAATAAATATAGTCAGTATATGAGAGTCAGACCAGGAATTAATACTGTAAACAAAACCATCCAGAGGATACCAAGTCAAATAGTCAATGGACTCTTTTCATGCTGTACTTCCATCTCTCTTCTATAAAAGTAACTGAAAAATGCAAATACAAAAGAGAGATATGAATGAGTTGGCTTCACATTCTTACCTCACTCTGTTGTTCAGCAGGTACATCACACTTCGCAGGCTGTTTATCAGTCTAGACTGGTCTGTTTGTTGTCTGTGTTGGCCAAACTACAGAACAGAACAGACAAACCAGGAAAGCCTCAGGGAAGACTATGCAACCACACATTCTATATTCAACACATCCTTAATTAATGCAACACAATACAGATACAGTAATAAACAGAGAATTAAAAAGTCCTAATAGTTTTTTTAGCTGATGGCTTCAATGTTTAATGACAACAATATTTAAGAACAATGGATAAAATACTCACCCTGAGAATTGATTGCACTGTTTGTAGGGGGTACGTAGCAGTGGTTGCAACCGCCTTAGCAACAGCACCAATTAGGAATACTTCTACAGAGGACAACTATAGACAACCGAAAGGTTTCGATACATTAGCTTTAACTATTAATGGTAATTGCAGAACTCCTCCAACCCATCTTAACCACATCACATGGATGAGCTTAATCTCCTTTCACAAGTCTAGTGTCCATTCAACCAGATAATGAGATGATCGTCAGACTGTGTTGTGGCTGGTTAGAAAAAGCTGATGACAAATAACTAACTAAGAGTCAATGAAGGAATAGCTTTAATCCATTCATAGTTCACATAAAGTTATTGACCACTCTCCTGTGCAATAATCTGTATACTTAGGAGGATGCTTTAAATGCCCTTCTCACCTCTCTATGGATGCCCCTCCTTAGTTGCCTCTTCAGGCCCTCATAGATCATGAACTGCACTGCTGGGTTCAGGACCAGCAGTAAAGAGGGGAAAGTGCCGTTCCACAGAGCTCCAACACCCTCATCTTGCACTATCTGGGTAAAGGCATCTAGAAGCAGGCACAGGCAGAAGTAGTTAGTGGCAGAACTGACCTTACTGTATTGTACAACACAACAGCCTAGGGCATTCTTGATTCATCATGCAAAGCTTTCCACCTGAGATTGTTTACTTAATACTTTAACCTATTAAATCATTTTGTAGAAATAATAATAATAATAATAATTTTGGGGTAGCTGTTTTGTGGTAACTTGATGAATCATGATCTCACCTATCATGCCTGTGTAGTGAGTAGGACGTATGTCTGTGTTACGGAACTTCGCGCCCTGCAGCTTCAGTCTGGTGTTCACTACCCAGAGAGGTGTAGTTACCAAGACATTCACAACTCCTGTATGGTAAAGAAAGAGAAGTAAGTACTGTAGGTGGCATTTCCTTTTTTGACAGGGTGATGATTCAAGCTTACAGCAATGTTGCCTTTAGCCTATCTTACTGAAGTTGTTTACTTTTATATTTGCATTCCCCAAACCATCTCTTATGAGTCCTATGAACTATGTTGTTCTTAATTATCTCCTAAGAGACTGAATCCATGTCTCTGGCATGAATGTCAGATTTTCCATGGCAGTAAATAGGCTACGGGTACACACGTTTTAAGACAAAAATGGATGATGAATGATGGAAAAAACTTACAATCTACTATACAAAAACTATACAAGCGCTTCAGGAATTGAGCCATAACATTAAGAGAGAGGTTAAACCGGCACTAAGCAACATTCTGTTTTTCTCTCTCACGAGCTCCCTCTAAAGCCCGCTGTATTGCATTGTATAGCACTGAATTCTATTGGAGGCGGTCCGCGCTGCTGAACATTGCACGTGCTGTATCTACCGCTATTGGCCACGGCGGCGCATTCTACACCGTTCGTTCGCCGTGTAATGACTAATTTTAGCATCCTAAACAGTATGAAACGGATTTATTAAATGAAAAATGTTGCATAGTGGGCCTTTAAGGTATAATATAAGAACTACTTAGTTAGGTTACATGCATTAGGCTACATAGTAGGGCTGGGCGATTAATAGAAAATAATCGAAATCGACATTCAGAACCTATAATTAATCAAAATTTTCCAGGTCAATTATTTAAATTAATTTCCCTTTAAAAAAACTACAGCCTGCGTGGAGTCACGTGAACCTGCTCCATTACGTTACATTATTCCACCGACATGTCCACCATGGAGAGCTTAAACACTGAGACAACTGAGCAACAGGAGCAGTTTGTACCAAAGAAGACCAAAGAAATAATCATAGATTGTAGATGGTGTGTTTCCTTCAATTATCCTTCCATTATCCATTATTCCTTCAAGCCACCACTCCTTCCAGTTTAGGGAATCGTCCCATTGTCCCTGTTAAAAGTGTGAATCACAGTAGGCCAAGAAATAAAGAACAAGTCCCTATGTATTAAATAGTGGCCTATATTAATCTTCTGCATTGCATCGTATCGTATTGTATCGCACTGTATCGCATTGTGTTAAATCAAATAATACTGTATCGCAGTAGGTGGGAGAATCATATTGTATCTTTTTGCTGACTGTTTCATGTGAATCGTTAATTGAATCGTTAGCAGTGTATCGAGATACGTATCACTTCAGTTATGAAGATTCACATCCCTAGTCTGTAGGCATGTGGCATACAGCATATGAATCATTTCTAGTTAATTTTTAAGACTGGTGAGTCACTGATTTAGTCAAAGTATGGGAAAAACCGCTGCATGAAATGATCATTCAGACGCTGATGGTACCAACCTGCTACAATGCCTATGAGTAGGTCTTTTGTAGGGCTGGCCCTGTGTCCCTGAAACCACCCAGCCTTCAAGCTATGGAAAACGTAGAAGTACACAAAGTTGGAGCAACAGAGGCTGCAAATGACTGGAAACCAGCCTCTGTATGGAGCTAGACTGCAAGCCAGACAAAAGAAGGTTATCAGACAAACTGTATGAAGATATCAATGGATATAACCAAACATAAACTTTCCTTTGGGATTAACGTCACGTAGACTTACAGTCCTTCCTCTTTGATGATCTCTGTAAGAATCGCTGGAGTGGATCGGGCTTTCCTCTTCTCATCCACTGAGATAAGGAAAGAAAGATATGCTATAACGTTAACATTAGATCCATAAAACGTGAAAGAAATTTGCCTTGGCGACTTGAGCGTTATCATCTCAACCTGCCTCAAAACTTAAGACTAACTTTCAACCGGTTCCAATTACAACTTGACTTCACACTACGACATAACGTTAGTAGATCTACATACCTTGAAGTCTCAAGCGTGCTGTATCGAGGGGGAAGAACACAGTCATTGCAGTGACGCTGCCCTGAGAAAGTAAGTTAAATATTACCACCTTACTGACTTTGTTGTGCAATCAAAGATCACATATATTTTTGAGTTACACATTTAGACTGCCTCACTTTACAGGATGGCAAAAAAATGTGGGAGGTGGAAGTTGCGGTGACACTTGTCAGAATCAGTGCGCCAAAGGCCTAGCTGCGCCAACCGTTTACGCATTTCTGGAATTTTGCTATAGTTTCTGGAGGTTTTGTTTAACTTCTAATTGCTATGTGAATTTTAGCCAGTAGGCTAAGTAACTCGAACATATCGTTAGATTTCTCACCATAGCTCCTGCAACGGCGTGCACTAAGCTTTCATATGTAAATACTTCAGCAACTTTAGAATCTCCGGTCGCCATTTCAATGTCCAAATAATGCACAAATCCTTATAAGAACGAGAAAATCAGGCAGGTGCGCTGGAAAGAACAAGGTCTGACTTTTTCGTGGATTCCAAATTCACTAATGACAGCGGAGTTCCTGGTTTCACTTCCAGGTCGTCCTTTAGCCAATAGCAGCGAGCGATCTCGTTTCATTCGAGTGCTTAGTCCAAGGCACTCAAGTTTTCACTTATGGAAATAGTACAGCCTGATCAGAATATAAACATCTGCATAGGGCTGGGCTGTCAGTGTGGTGTGTTTTCTCCGATGCCAGGGATCTTCAAAACAGTAAACGTTTACAAGGAAGCAATGCTGATCTAGATCTTTGCAACTGCAGAGTTACCCGGAGACGGTAATTAGGCTTGTGTTTACACTGGACATTCATTTGACATTCAAAATACAAATCCTTTACGTTCCTAAACTATGTGACCTGATGACATCAAACCACCTGAACTGCGTAGAGATTATTGTCCTACATATGTCGGCTTGCATTAGCAAAATTATAATTTGTTATTAAAATTATAAATTGTTATTAAAAATATTAATATGTTATTAAAATTAATAGCCTATGCACATGCTGCAAAGTTGGTTTGACGTCATGACATCAAACCAATTGTACAGCACATAGATTCTTGTCCTACATATGTCACAAAGCTGGAATTTGAAAAATTATAATTTGCACATTTTTTGTAGGCTATATTAAATAGCTAGCCTACTGTAAAAATGAATATCCGTTATCCTCCTTAACAATGTGACCTGATGACATCAAATCAACACACAGCATAGAGATTACTGTCCTACACAGGCTATGTCACAAGGCTTGGTTTTTCAAAATTATCATTTACCGTATACATATTTTTATATACACAGGCTATGTCACAAGGCTTGGTTTTTCTAAATTATCATTTACCGGTATACATATTTTTATATAAAAATGCATATAAATCCATTATGCTTCTAAACTATGTGACCTGATGACATCAAACCAACTGTACTGCATAAAGATTATTGTCCTACATATGTCACAAGGTTTGATTTTTGCAAAATTATGAATTTTTTATATATTAAATATAGTGGTACTATAAAAATGAATATCAATCCATTATTTTCCTAAATGATGTGACCTGATGCCAGCCACCTC
The DNA here is from genome assembly GCA_017657215.1 of Limnothrissa miodon. Lineage (NCBI taxonomy): Eukaryota > Metazoa > Chordata > Actinopteri > Clupeiformes > Clupeidae > Limnothrissa > Limnothrissa miodon. The sequence goes on along the minus strand of JAGFZM010000031.1, from coordinate 1,131,620 downwards.
TCTTGCAATGCCAAACTCATGGATTCCTTAGGACAAGATGCCGACCACACTATTAAAGCACATATCGAGAGAGAAGAGGGCAAATCCTATGGATAGAAGGACAATGGTAAGAACTGTGGTAGATGCAATGCTTCGAACAATGCCCTAACCCTTATAGAGCTGCTAGTGTTGAGGTGGCCAAAGTCATAATATCCCCTGACCTTTGCTGACAGAACAGCAGACGGAGAACAATTTGGCATTGGCTACTATTCCCTCGTTAATAAATTAAAAACAAGAATTGAACATGTAAACCGAGATAACGCCAGCGATTGTATTCAGAAACCAAGAACACCAACAACAGGAAATGGCACTCCTCCCCAAACTGTACAGTTCAAAACAGACAGTTATGGCTGTATTAACTGGCAACCACACTCAGGTGTTTCTCCAGAAGGAGAAGTGGCCTGAAGCTGAAAAGTGTCTGGCGGTGACTTGTATAGAGAGGACTTTGTTTGCACTTGGAATTGACATAACAAGTCGGGTTGAGGAAGCACTTAAAAATAAGGGAAAGCAAATGATCAACTACTTCCAAAAACAGTCAAAAAAGAACATGCAGGGCCTATTAAGGACGTTTGTGCAAGCTGCTACAACTTCTGTCATGGAAGACAGGAATAGCATCCACCTCTTTAGGGCGGTGGTGGCGCAGGTGGTAGGGGAGCCGTTTGGTGACCGCAAGGTTGCAGGTTCGAGCCCCACTCTACCTGACCCCATCGAAATGTCCTTGAGCAAGACACTGAATCCCCAAATTGCTCCTGGTGGCAGGCTGGAGCCTTGCACTGGTGTGTGACTGTGTGTGAATGGGTGTGTGCTTGGGTGCATGCCATAGCAGGCGGCGCGTGCAGACACAGCGGCCTCTGGCTCTCATGATCGTGCGCATCACTGTGGCTAATAGCTAGAAACGTAATTTCGATTCCTCTGTATGTCCAGTATATGTAGAGAAATTGACAAGGGTTAATAGACTTAACCTTAGACTTAACTAACTAAACACCAGAACTTAGTCTTTTAAAAATTAGCATGGTTGCAGATTTCTTCATAAGAATGGTCACCCCTGATCTAGGCACTGAACATATTGAACGTATTGGCTGTCACGTGATGAACGAACGGCTCGAAAAAACTAAAAGACACAAACAGGGAAATAACTCCAACACAGAAGCTATAGGACGTTGCGCAAATGCGCATGTGGGACTGAACTAATCGATCCTACTCAGTCGGTGGTGCTAATGCACCTTTCAGTTGGTTGCCGAACGGCAAACAGAAAGAAGAGGAACTAATCGATCCCACAGGACGATTAGGTCTTCCACAGTCACATTAAAGATTAGGTCTTTTTGAACTAATCGGTCAAGAACGACACATTACTAATAGGAAGTGTGAAACAGTGCCAAAATTCCCTAGTGGCCGAGGGTGGCATCACAGGGGCTTACAAAGGGCTCACAGACAGAGACAGATTTCGTGGTTAGATGTTAGTGTCTCACAGAGAGTATTTTACATTTTTTTGAAAATACATATTTTGAAAATACAAAAATACACAACACTGACGTATTTTGATACAAAATACGGAGGCATTTTCATCATCCCAATAAAATACAAATTACAAAGTGGTATTTTCTATTTGAAATACATGTATTACAAATACTGCTCATCCCTGTAGGTCGCATACATAGTACCCCCACCCCTACTCACCTCGGGGGCAAAAAAAAAAGTTCAGGCTCAGGAATTGTTTCCACTATCAGCCCTGTTCTCTGCCTCCATGCATGCTGCATACTTATTGTCCATCCCATTAAAGACCCACTAAGCAACTTTTTTCAGTTAAATAATCCGTTTCATGCTGTTTTAGATGATGATAGATGAGCTTCATGTGGTTTCCCATGCAAAGCTACATCTGGTATAAGTGCTTGCACATGTAAATGCAGGTGCAGGAGCAATTATAAGATTCACCCTGCAGGTATGACCCTAGGTTTGGGGGGCCATCAAAATATGTACGATGCTAAAGAATAAAAATACAATTAGACTCTCTGCAATCATTTTATATAGTCATAAAACAAGAACCTCTTTCAATTTAAGCAATTTAGATCACACCCAATTGGCCATGGTACTGTATTTTGTCCACAAGATGGGAGTGTTTGTTCAACCACCATTGTACCCACTGTCCTAGTTCCTCCATGACCTTGGTCTCTCTCAGCTCCACTTTTAGCCATAATTAATTTGTGTCTCTCATTGGTATTTTGTGTGAACGTAAATTAGTTCATTTATTTCTCACTGATATTTCTTAAGGTTTAAATTAGGCACTCTCCCAGACCATGGTTTCCAACTTAGTTAAGATGTTTTGTCATAACCCCCTCTTACACATCAGACCAGACAGTTGATAATATCAAAGTAATAAAAAAGATTTTGCCCCAAGCATAAGAAAATTACAGTGTATTTTCTATAACATTTAATACTAAAGTCTCCACTTTAATGGATTTACCAGTTCTCATCTGTCTAAGGGTGCCAGTGTGTGTGTGTGTGTGTGTGTGTGTGTGTGTGAGAGAGAGAGAGAGAGAGAGAGAGTGACCAGACTGCTTTATCTTGACTTTGGCTTTGCAGGACTGCCTGTACCTCAGAACTCTGATATGCTCCATCCTCCCTTTCCTTCTCTCAGAGATATATCTTGACTAATTTACCACTGTTTCTTTCCACCAACCAATAAATCGCTTGTTTGGGGTCTTTGGCACAGCTTTGTGTGCATGGTCTTTTCAACGGACATCTCCAAGGCCTTCTGATAACACCCTGTTCTATCTTTACACAAGGAATGTTTCAACACAGCGGGCAGACTGTGTTTCTGAGTGATTGAAATAATGGCCGCTTCAATCATGCATCATGGGTATAAAGTAGCCTTTGTGGATTGGTGTGAACGTTTTAGTGTGAAGGCTGCATCACTCAAAGTACATAATCCTTTCTCTATTCCAAAATCAAGGCTATCAGCAAATTGTGCACATTGATATTCAGTCAGGTGTAACTAAAAGTGTAACCAACATTCAAAAATAACTTATTACTTATTAGGTATATGGAGGCCAAAAAGGAATTTGTGCATCAAACATATTGCATTTCAGAGGGACTAAAAAGCAAATTCATTTATTTATCCCATTTTTATGAAATTAACTACAACCTACAGATAACATAAGAGTGGTCTAGACTACTACAAGCATATGACTTATGTGATTATGTGAACCAAGTTTCAAGCTGATTGGACCATTATATAACTGCTGAAAAAAAACAGGTTTCACTTTTGACAGTATCCATAATTGCAGACGATTTGTTTTACTGAGATGGAAAGTTGACAATGACCATCAATGGGACTACAGTAAGAACAGGCATGAAAATTTTGTTGCTATAAGGCTACACTTCGGGAGTCCCCTAGTGGCCAAAGTGCACATTTGTTTATATTTGTGACCAAGTTTGATTGGCTTCGTTGGCAAATTTATTTTGAGCCCAGAAATAATTTGTGATAACTTTTATGAGAATTTGTATGAAGACCCATCTACCAAAAAGTAGGCAACAGTTAAAAAATTTGTTTCACTTTGGGTGAAAGACAAGTAGACTCCCATAAGGACTTTCCATACATGATACTTGCATCCAATTCAAACAGAAAGGTTTGAAAAAATTGCTGTAACTCAAAACTTGCTGCTGTGACATATCAGATAATGTATTCAGTCACATTTCATGTGTATTTGCTGTTCACAATAACTATATTGGAGGGACTTCAAAAGTACGGAAGTCTTTTCTACTGTTTGGCCCACTATTTAAAGAATGTTGAACCGTGAAGCAAAAATGTTGTATGTTGAGATCAAGTGATGACAACTGCTGGAAGAATCAGTCAAATCAGATTTAGCCTCAGACATTTCATGAACAATATGCAACCTTAATGGTGTCACTGTCCAGGGAGTTCCTTGTTTGATAAGCAGTAGTGAACAGTGCGAACACAATACGCGGGGCTTTAGTGGGGCTAAATGTAAACTGTATAAAAACATGATGCTTAGAGGCTACTTAATATGTACATTTAATAAGGGACCTTAATAAGTATACAATATTTCACAGGTACATATATACACAAATGTACACACAATACACAAAACAGTACAAATGCACACATTTTTTTAAAGATTCCATTATCAAGTCAGCATACATATCCCTCTAGGCCAGGCATGGGCAAACTATGGCCCGGGGGCCCGTTAGGATTTTTGTTCTGGCCTGCAAAACTTGTCTAAATTATTATTATTAAATAATAAAACCTTTTATATTTGGCATTATCCCTTTATTTGGCATTATCCCTTGCATATTGATGCCTTACTACCTATTAAAGGCCAAAACTGTGAAATAAAATGGCCTTTACGTCATATTACTTCACACAAACACTATATCCATCTGCTTCTGGCACGGCCCCTTTGTCAAATTTTATAACCCATTAGGGCCCACTGCCGCCCACAAATCAAAAAGTTTGCCCACCCCAGGAAATACTATTTCTTCAAAGTTTTCTTCTTTGGATTCTCAGCAAGACACCTCAGTTCCTCGTCAGTTGTCCTCCAAAGCTCACGTTTCTTCTCATCCAACTCATCGCCACTGTAGAGAGTCTCAACTTGCTTCTCCCTTTCTGAAATCTCCAACGATCTCTCCTCCATGTGCTTCTCGTGCCGCTCTCTGATCTTCCTCTCAAACAAGGGATAATACTCTCTTAGGTACCACCTGTTGCCATTGATGGCCATCAGGGTCTCAATCTTCTCCATGAGCAAAGACACTTGGGTGCGATTTGCCATGTCTTTGTTGTTGAAGACGGCAAACCCTCCAGAACACTTTCGGATGAATTCACGCAGCTCTTTGTCTGCACTGCTGATTACATCCGTATGACTATTTCCCTCTAAAGAGTCTCCATAGGTAAACAACACAATGGTGTAGCGCCAGACCCTCTTCCCAAACATGCTCTTGATCAATTTATGGGCACGAATGTCATCTTGTGTCAGGTTCCCAATGGGCAAAACAACCAGGAAGACATGAGGACCAGGCTTGTAAAAAGACATACTTTTTAGGATCTCTCTGATAACTTTCTTCTCATCACTAGAGGAATTTTTGAGTCCTGGTGTGTCAATAACTACCACAGGCCTTCCATTCACTGTGCTTTCTCTCCGATCACAAACTTGTGTGACCCTGCTTAGTGCTTTGTTGACAGCAAATGATTGCTGGCTAAGAATGGTATTCCCAGCAGAGCTTTTCCCAACCCCTCTTCTACCCAACAGCATGATGCGCAGCTCGTCAGCAGCATAGACGCTAGCACCACTAACACGTCTGCCTGATGATAAACGGAAACACTTCGTTAAATGAATTTCATAAGTCAACATGCAAGATGGTACCAGATACATTATTCAGATAGGTAGAAATACTAGCCTATAAATCTACTTAATACTAAATACTAAATATTAGTAAAACAAAATTGTATTTATAGGCTATAAAGGGTTCCAAGTTGGATGACATTCAATGTATAAGTCAATTTGTTTTTAAACTGGTGATTTTAATTGCTGTGTTAAATCAGGTCAACATTTAGAGGGTCAACTTACAGGAAAAAGGTGTTATAATTTTTTTCATAGTGAGTCAGCACCATCAAATACTGTATGTAAAAACACAAAAACGCAAATAAAAATCCGATCATTAATTCCACTTACTATGTTCAGGCTTCTCGTCCTCAGATGTGTAAATATCTGTCTGGGTGTCAGTTTCATCCAAGTCAACTAAAATATACACACGCATTTTGAGTACCTCTTTAGAACATGGGATCCTAACAGATACATTTGAGTATTAATTATAGGAATATCTTTTTGTACTAAAGTTTTTAAAGCAATAGCAAAGTTTAGTTATACAGTATGTTGAAATATCAAATCTCAAATTATATCAGCTTATACAATTCGTGCTGTACTAAAAAATGTACATACATTTTACACATGAGTCAGTCAATTCATCTTGTGTGGTTTCAGAAGCCGAGGAAAACCACGGCTTATCCAAAGGAGTCATTGCCAAGAAAAAATTAGCTGAAAGAGCATAATTAATTAGTTTAGAGAGTTATTGTTCTGTCACAAATATTGGCCATATTTAATGCTGCGGTACAGAATTCACACAATTGCACTGTTATACATTCAAAGAGATTTGATAATTGAGCTGAAGAACATATTTAATCTGTGCTTACCGGACAGAAGGATATGTGTGCAAGCCCAGGTAGCGTGACAATGACTGACGAAGTCAAGTCACCTGACTCTTTGAAAAAGGAATGCTGGATTAACAAACAAGAATGTTGCGAGTAGTAATCTAAACTTAACATCTAAACCTGATTTTACTTTTGAAAATGAGTCTAGAAGTGATTAGATGGCACATGATAGGTTTTTGTTATTTCACTTATTATCTTCAACTGTGTTAAATATAGTTTATAGCCTGTTAGTGTTAAAGTGTTATTTGTTTACCAGTTCTTTGTCATGTATGAGCTCACCAGAACAGGATACAGGATATCTGACAGGAATGTTACCAGTTAGACCACATACTCTTGTTGTGACTTAGAAAAGTTTATTTTTAATGTATTAAACATCATGATTTAATGTTCTTTAATGTCAGTGCAGAGATTAAATGCAATTAAATACAATTACATTGTGTTTACCCAGCCAAAGAGTGTCGTTGATAGTTAAAAACAAGGTAGCAATTGATGGCAAAAAGCCTTTTCTGTTTCATTCATTTGGACCTGTGACTCCATTACCACTTGGAGGAGTATTTCACATTACTTCACTGGTCGGGTATATTCATTACGTTTCCGCACTGAAGAAGTTATAATGATAAAATTTAAAACTAAAGGCTACAATATCCTTTTGTTTTTAATTTTATTATTATAATATTAGAGAAATCTGAGAGCCATAGTGTGCTGAACTATTGATAACACTGTTTATTGATAACAACGTTTATTTTTTTCTTCAATTGGGCCAGCAAGTTGTTGTGTTTCACAGTTGCTGGTGTTGAACGGTGCATGTCATGGCATGTGTACAGTAGGCATCACATCCTAGAAATAATTACAAAGATGACAAGAGAAATCCCTAGCACTATTCCCGCCGGGCTCCAAACTGCAGTAGCTATGAGTGATAGTGCAGTGATTACTCCCATTTGTATTTTAACTGGTAGCACTTTAGAAATTTTTCTGGCTTCAGCCTCCTCTTTTCTCCAAATAGCTCGTTTCTGCCTCTCCAACTCCTCACCCTGGAAAGTCTCTTCCAGTGCTTTCTCTCTCCGTGCAATGCTTTTATCTCTTTGATTTAAGATGTGTTCTTGCCTCTCTCTGATTCTCCTCTCCTGCTTTGGGTAGAATTTGGATGTGTAACACTGGTTGCCATTGAGAGCCACCAGGGTTTCTATTTTCTCCAACAACTTTGCTACCTGCTCCCGGTCGCCCATGTTTTTGTTGTTGAAGGCCAGGAATCCTCCACTACACTTGCGGATGAACTTTCTAAGGTCCTCATCACCACTTGCTATGACATCGTTCAGGGTCTTCCCTTCTAGCCGGTCCCCATGGGTGAACAGTACAATGGTGAAGTCCCACACACGCTCGCCAAATGTGCTCTCGATTAGATTGTTGGTGTGCTTGTCCTCAAGGGTCAAGCGTCCAAAGGGGATGACCACCAGAAAGACGTGAGGTCCCGGCCTATAGAGGGTTACACTTTGCAGGATCTCTTGAATGACCTCTTTTTTGGAGCGCTTGGTCTCAAAGAGACCAGGGGTGTCAATCACCGACACAGATCTCCCACTGATGTCTTTGACCCTCTTCTCACAGTACTGTGTGACCCTGGATAGCTTCATGTCTGACTTGAACAGCTCCTCACCCAGAATGGTGTTTCCAGTGGAGCTCTTTCCTGAGCCACTCTTCCCAACTAGCATGATTCTCCACTCAGCCAAGGGCAGGTCAGGGGGAACTACAAACAACATACATTATATTGCTACCTGTTACAAAGTTGTGGGAAAACATGGCATTACTTTCCTCTCTTTTGAGGATACCCAGCTATACCTTTCCATGAAGTCTAATGACTGTGTGACTGTGAACAAATATTGAATAGCCTTGCGACAGGATATCTGGATGACGAATCATTTCTTTTAAACTTAAGATAAAACTGAAGTCACAATGGTAGGTTCTAAGCTGACAAACACCGTACCACACAACTTACTGATTGGCCTTTCTCACCCATGCAACAGAAGAAATAAAAACCTTGACATATTCACTGATTTAGACTTCTCAATTTAATCTAATTCATTTATACAGTGGCTTGTACAAAATATTTAGGAATAAGCTGCCCCCTCAATATTCGAAAAGCTGATACTCTCATACGTTGACACTCAACTTTCCTATGTATTGCCCCTCCTAATTAGGGATGGTGAAACACCACACCTCATGGGTCTTATTGGGAAAGACCTCTGCTGTGACAACTTAGTGCCACAATAAAACTTTACGACACTGTAATAAAATAGAATTGAATAGTCTATAACTAATCTGGTTGGTGTTAAGCAGAACAGTGGAGAGAAAACTACAAATGCATTTGCTATTGAATTCACATAAAAACACTGTAATTTTTTGGATCAGACATCAACATTTGAGATGATAATTTGCAATGCTGGTTTTGCCATTTAGTCAACCAAATGACACTTAATTACATAGATACAAAGTGTAATTAATGTTCATGATATGTTTTGTCACTCTTATGACACTTTGTGTCACCCTTTTGAAAACACCTTCAAATTAAGTGTTACCCAATTGTCCATACCGTTGAATCAGTAATGACACTGCTCATTTTGAATGATCAGGACTTAAAACTAAATTATTCACTCATCAGCTAAAGATGTGAATGGCTTACCATATTCAATAGAATTTTCTTCTTTATCTGCTGAAGGGTTTTTAAAATGATCTCTGTCCTCAGGGGTCATCATTACTGGTTCAGTGGACACTGTATTTTCCACTGACCTAATGTAGACCACAGGAAAACATTTAAGATGTACTGTAGATCATATTATTAACCATTATTAATATAAATAGAATTCATATAATTATGCAGCACTCCCTACCACACATTATTATTAACTTTTAAACTTTAGCTTCTTTATTAGCTTGTGTTCCGTAACTGTAGCTTAAAACTGTTTGTTGACAGACTTTAAATTAGGTCATCATGTCACAAATGATCACAGGTCTTGGAAGAAATTGTAGTCTAGTAGATTGCCATTGAGCATTAGCTTTACAAAGTGAAACTGACCAAACCAAAAAGTTTTTGGGTTCAAAAGCAAACTCTTTACAATTCACAAAAATAGCATCTTTACACCAGTAACTTTATGCTTGAGACAATAACCTTTCCATGATTTCTTGAAACTTACCTCAGACATGGGTTGGTGTCTTTCTCAGGCTGACTGAGAAAACACTGTCTTCTGTATTCAGTTCAGAGGTTAATAATTCACAGGGCATAGTCAAAGTACATAGCACGTGCATGTAAGTGCACAACAGTTGACAGAGCAGGTAAACAGAAAGCTAAATTAGTAACAACTAGAATGAATGAAGCTAAAATTAGACAGGTACTTTTACTATTGTAGCATATTATTGTTGTTAGTATTGTAGGATATTATCGCTGGGAAAAGTCATGATTGATCAAAAGCCATCACTCAACCCAACCCATTTAACAGTCTTTACCTGCCTGCTACCTGAATGAAGATTAAGTAAAGTCAATTAAATTTATTTGTATAGAGCATTTTTACAAAAGGCAAGTCAGTATAAACAAAACAGGTGCTGGTAAGGAAAGTAAAGGTCGGGCCCCAGGCTCTGGTCAGGAGTGCTTTTAAAGCCCTTAAAGCCTGTACAAATCCAAAGGGAAGGAAACAGAAAGGAGGAGCAGCCAGGCAGGGCCTTTAAGGCCCACAAAGCAACATTTTTCAGTTAATTAATCCGTGTCATACTGTTTAGGATGCTAACATGAGTCATTACACGGTGAATGAACGGTGTAGAATGCGCCACCGTGGCCTATAGCAGTAGATACAGCACTTGCAATGTTCAGCAGCGCGGAGCGCCTCCAATAGAATGCAGTGCAATACAATACAATACAGCGGTCTTTAGAGGGAGCTTGTGAGAGAAAAAAATAGAACGTTGCTTTCTTAGCCCTTTTTTAACAGGCTACATTCAGATAATGTATGCATTATTCTACTCTCTTATTTTTACTGTCTTTAAACTGTGAATTTCACTATGTTAGTTCTCATATATTATTTCTTCTGTGATTGAAGCTCCATAGACCGTGCCATCGGGGAGGGCTAGATGTGTACCTACTACCTTATTATACTGTAAGCTGTCACAGGGAAGAATACATTTTAGTATGCAGTCAGTTTTTCCCCTTTACAGCTTCAGAATAGGATTTAGAAAATGACAAGTATACCTACATACACAAGGAGTTTGATTTTTGTAGGTGTTTACTCTCTACAATTAACAAAAAGGCATGTATAGTATTCAATAGTAAATAGATACAAGCTGTACAATAAACAAAGCAAAGGCACATATTGACAGTGTAGAATAAGTAGAGGATGGACACAGTGGTAACAGGGTAAAACATGGCCAGCAGCTCTTGTGGTAAACCATCATTCTACAGTTGCCATAGGGTAGAACATCCTTTGCTAAGCCTTTATTGCAGTGATGTTGGGCTCTCAAGTCAGATCCTTTGAATTATGGATCCTCAATTTAAACCACCATTTGACATGGGACTGTTGGATATACAGGGGGAAGCTCTGTGATGTGCCATTCACAACAATCGTCACGGTCTTAACAACTTTGTTGCACTAGTGATGGTTGTTTCAGATGTGTCCTCTTTCAGCCACAAGTGCAGACTCCTACCAGTGGGGAAACTGGAGATCCACTGATGGTTGGCAGGAGAAAGTGGGCTGGGATAGTTTGGCAGTAAGGATTTCAAGTTTAATAGTGCTGAATGCTGAGCTGAAGTCTACCGACAGGATCCTGGCATCGATCCCTGGCTGGTCAGTAGGGCACAGGATGAAATGCAGCCCTATTCACTGCACTGGCATGTTAGCCCTGTAGGCAGGGGGTAACCTACGATAATTTTTAACTTTATAAGATCCATGATGCATATTTTAGATTACATTTTTAGAGTTTGGACTATTACCATACTGTGTATGTACCTTACTAAACTATTCCATTGCCATTTTTGTCTTGCCTGAGATTTTCACTCGGTTCACTCAAGGAATTCAATTCAATTCAATTTTATTTGTATAGCGCATTTTTACAAAAGGCATGTCTCAAAGTGCTTAACACACAAAGAGGCCCAATGAGCAACAGGGGCAAGGAAAAACTCCCTAGCAGCGGTTTTTGTTTTTACTTGTTATGGTAAAAGTAGAAACCTTGGGCAGTTCCGACGGCTCAAGGGGCTAGCCCATCTGCCCAGGGCAGGTTTTCAGTCTCTCAGATGGTGATTAGTCCACTATTATTCCATTAGGTACACATTATAAGAAAATTGTGGAATCTGTTTTGAATGCTGAGGATTAGATGCTGACTCAGTTTTTTGTGGTTTCTCATTATCATTATGACTTTGATAATGAACTGATTCAAGTTTAGCTTAGAAAAAATGACATGCCCTAGACAGTAGAGTGCCTTTCAGTTTTGGTTCACAGTCACAAATGTTGCCTTTCACTTTCAATTACCAGGTAGTTGTTGTGGAACAACAAAATGCAGAGAGAACCTGCAGCCTTATAAAATACATTAGTGAAGTTACCAGTAATAGGGTTAGCTTTAACAGAATATGATCAATAAGGAGCCCGTACTCATAATTTGCTGTAAGATGGCACACATTAATGGTGCCCTCTGCAAGGATGGATTTTTACAATATAGTTAATGCTGGATAATTGTGCACAGGCTTATGAATAAAAAAAAACAGACATACCATTTTTTAGGCCCATCTCTCTATCAGTGTCTTTAGTGTTTAGAGTGCATTTTAAGGAAGGCACAATTATGACAGAAATACTAGATACTAAATACAAGATACTAAACCCAATCCTTAACACAACAACAAGCATATACCTACAGGAAACATGTACATCTGTGGGGAAACAGAAACCATTACAGTGCTGCTTCAGAAAGGGGAACTTCCCCATTGCAGGTTACGCAGGTAACATAAGGACATGACAAAGTAGAATAACATTTGACCACAACAGAGTGCATTGCTGTACTCCAAGTGAGTCATACTCATGTGAACTTGCAGATAATTCTGATGACAACTTTATTTAACGGTTTGTTTACCTAACCTGATGGTGACAACAGCAACAAGGAACATGAGCCTATTTCATATGAATCAGGTTCAATTTTTTAATCCATTTTCTCAACAGTCTCAAAGTGTCACACAGCTCACCCCAGACCCCATACTAGGCCCAAGCCAATGACATGGAAAAAACAAAGTGTAGCATCTGTTTGATGCCAGTCCATCAGAATTGTGTTATTTGGGCATAATATCCTGATTTAAGAGCAGGGTTTTAATTTAGTTATATTTTAAATCTTATTCATTTTATCAACTGCCTCAAGTCTAAATTGTTTGACTTGAATGTATGAAACATGCTCGTTTACACATTTACACAAGGCTGTTTATTCAATACTTATTTCATGCTGTATTTACAGTGGTGTCAACAATATTACAACTGGCAAAACAAACAATAAAGTGCAAGATCAACTTATTCCTCCTAAGTTAGTGGATCGTTAATGATAAATAGAAATATGTGGCATCTGAATAAATTGTGTTAAATGGCATAAAGTGTATTCCTGCCCATTTTCAAATCAACCTCCTCTGAGACGGAGTGTGAGATAGATGGTGCCCCCGGATTGAATGTTGTAATCCTCCAGTTTTCTGCCGTCAAGCTGTCTGCCTTCGTAAATCAGTCTCTGCTGGTCCACTGGAACCCTCTCCTTGTTGTAGACCTTCTGCTTGAAGGCAGTGACTGTTTCACCCGGTGTTATCTCATAGGTGCTAGTCTGACCTTTCTCGTTCTTTAGAAACACCTGCATTGGCATAGGCTCTGTGACCAAAACAATGATAGAGGCACCAGACTGCAGTCCAATGTCACTGAGGCAAAGGGAATCATTGCTGAAATTAATCCCGTTTTCCTTGAGCTTCAGGCATGTCCCCACCAGGCCCTTTTTCAGCCCCTGTATGCGTTGCTTCAGCTCTCCAACGGTGATCCTTGGGTCCACCTCTAGGGTGTGCTTGGCATCCAGGAATGTTATATGAAGCTGCATTCTGAGAAATAAGAGAAAATATATGCATTGCATATATGTAAACTACCTTGGCTTTTCAAGAGATAGGCTGTGTGAAAGGTAATTGTATGATTTTTTAAATTATATAAAATCAAATAGCCCTATGGGCACAGTGTATTAGTATAAGTAGCCACGTTAATATTTTTGGCTACTCTACAGCTTTTAAAGTAATCCCGTCGTTATTTTCGTTAGTGCAAATGCGTTCATTTCTTACCTTGTCGTTTTCGTTGGTCCCTTATATTTGCAGCTGACCGTCAACCGTATCTGCGCGGCTTGATGTCAGAGAGTAGCGTTCTCTCCACTGCTATATACCCTGCTGCCATCAGGCGGGCCGTTTCCTTTCATCACACATAACTTTCGGTTTCCATTCTAGTGTATGTGTAGTTAGTGAACTGCTAGTAGTGAACTGTAGTTAGTGAATTGCTACAGAGTTACGTTGCAAGACATTTATCACAGAGTTGACAAAAAAGTATGTTTTAACATTGTTGCAACTTGTGCCACTTGAACGTTCGCACATAAAAGTAGGCTATCCTAATCGCACAATGTGGCAAAGTCGCCCTTCAGCAAAGGCCTATACTAAAGCCATCAAGCTGCCAAGACTTTCACACTTCGGGGGAAACCGAAACCTAGCTAGCCTACATGATGTGGGGGAATTCCGATTGCTCCACTGATGATTTGGCAAAAAGGAAAGTTATTCCTGAATCATACCCTTCATCTGTCGAATCAGGTGTATGATCAGGCTTAATTCCCCCTACACACATTTTTTTTGCTTATGCAGCGTTTTAAAAGCAATTTTGATGGATTAACAGGGGAGGATAAGAGATTTATTCGAGTATATTTTTATTTGCACTGGTCATGTTCAAATTCCTGAGGCAAGTAAAAACCCAACAATCTATGTATATGTTAGATTTTATTTTCTTTAAAAAAAATTGTTTTACTTTCATCCCTGAATTTTCTTCTCCAGTCTGAATTATATAATAAAGAATGTATACAACAGCTGTATTTACTATTACTCAGATATAAAATAGGCTTGTGGTCATGAAACACAATTTAAAACAATCAATTACAGTCATTTTGTTTCTCAAAAAAGGTCATGTGTGGTAAACAACCCTACAGTACTGCAGACTACCACTGGAAAATGACTCAAGGTTATAGATGTTGGGCCACTTTCATGCCAACAAGGAGATTCTGGGAAGTGAGGAAAGCTCCTATTTAATGCTGAAAACACTTCTGAACTTCTTTTCAAACAAATCCTTCAGCCTGGCTCCCATTTCCCCATAATCTTCTATCTGTTGGCAATCATTGTTCTGTTGGAGGAAATAGAATGTTAGTAAATAGCAAAAAAATTTAAGGCTAGGACAGACTAGGGATGAGACGATTACAGATTTTGATGTTGCGGTTTTTGCGAGGGAAATAATTGCGATAATGTGATTATGGCGATTATTATGAAAGAATAAATTTTTAAATACCCTATTATATATGTCCTAATCGATCATATTATTAATATCCCAATTATATCAGAAATATCCTACTGCTTCATTTAACTCTTGAGCAATTTTCGAGGTGGGTGCAAAAGGCACAGACTTTGAGAAGGATTCTTTAACAGCTGGTTGTTAAACTGCAGCACCAGCTTTCGTTTAAAGGTGGAAAAAGAAAAAAAAAAATGAAATTAATTAGCCATACCAAGATTACCTTTGTTTGGAATTACAAATAATAACTCAACTCAACTTAACTCTCACCGCAGTTAGTATTGAGAATGGCCCGTTTATATAAATATCCCCTTGCAACTTAAGTGATATTAAGTAACATATCATGTTTGAAGTGTTACCACCCTTCACGGCTACTTTTTTCTGGCAGATTTTACACCAAGGTCATTTTTGGGAAAACCAAACTACAACACTGGTGATTTTAGGCATTTTGTCAGGAGTTGTCAAGTCGGCATTCTTGGCTATTGCATCTCTCCTCTGCGGTAACAGCAAGCTACCGCAGGTCATGGCCTACTCATAAATGACAGTTTCACGAATTTGCCTCCGGTGGCCACACGTGCATGTGTTCTGCAGGTGCAACATTATTTTTCTTCCGTGTGAATGTGCCAGTTTGTCTACGTTTCAGCACAATGCATGTTATTAAAAAATGTTTAAATGCAATATTTGGGAGCTTTTGCGTTTTTATTAATTGCAACGTTTTTTATCGCGGTTAACCGCAACACGCTTAATCGTCTCCCTAGGACAGACTTAGGACAGTTTCTCAAACGGTGCTAAACATAAACAAATGCTTTGATGCTAAACATAAACAAATACTTCCAGGCATATGTTTTTATCTGGCCATAGAAGGCAGAGCAAGAAAACTGTTAACTGTTTCTTCCTACAGGAAAACTGAAAGTAAAAACTAAACCATCCTGAGAGAAATCCTGGCCACTAGCGGCCTTTTCACCTCCTCTGGCTACTACATGTCTCCTTATAAGAATATCGCTACAATATACAGATGAAAACACTGGTGTGCAGCCTTAACCTTCTCACATCCTGGTACTTTTCTGCGGCCACTGACCTTACTAAATGTGATGCAGTTCTTAAAAATAAGCCGCACATCAGCCACAAATTCTCCCACTGTGCTGTACTCTCCTCGAAGTTTCTTGATAATCTTTTCTATCCACATGGGTTTGCTGATGACGGCTGAATAGTTGTTGAACTGTAACAGATGAGGACATGGTTTGATTAATGTTAGAAAAGGGAACATACCATTCAGAACATAGAAAGTGTGTTTCAATTGTGTACATAATATTGCAACTCTTTAACCTTATAACTAACTTATATTACACCAGTAAGTGTATTCAAGCAATGAACAGAGTGGTCTGCACAGTTTTTTGGGGGATTTGAGAGTAGGCCACGTGTGTAGGGAAGAGAATACTTACAGTGAGACAAGGGTCCTGCATAAAAACAAGGTCAGTGTCCTCTTTCAGCAGGTAAAGAAGTAGAGACTGGCAGTGCTGTCAAATGAGAAAGAGCTGAGCAATGCAAAACCAATAACACTGGCAATTCCACACAGTTAGGCATAGCACATGCTGACATTAAACAATTACTGAAATTACTGAAAAACGGATATATTCACATTTGTAGAATTTTTTTTTTTACAAGCTTTTGGTAACTCTTAAATAATGCAGGCAGTGCCAGTGTGATACTCACCTGCTTGTTGGGTAGGATGTTGCTTTCCAGGGCCTCTTCCATAGTCCGTGTGCGATAGCAGAGCTCCTTGGCCTTTTCCACTATGCAGAAAGTGCACATCCACCGGTCTCTGTGGGCCACATTTTACAGATTTACAGACACATACAGTTGCAAGTGTGAATTTGGCAGCACAACCTGCACAGAAACTATACATTTTATACGTCTTGGATGAGGACGCATTTTAAGAGAAAGATATGTACAATTGGGTGACCCGGGTTTGATTCTAAACCCCATCTTGTGAGTGTCGCTTTGTATGAATGCGCCCGCTAAATACCATTCAACCTTATTGTTAGTGTGGAGGACAGGGGTGGGCAAACTTTTTGACTTGTGGGCCACAATGAGTTATAAAATTTGATAAGTGCAGATTGATGAGGTGTTTGTGTAAAGTAATATAAATTACATGTAAAGGCCATTTTATTTCACAGTTTTGGCCTTTAATAGGTAGTGAAGCATGGATATGGTTAAAATGAGTAAAAAAAAAAAAGGGTCAGATTAAAAAGCCTAACTGGCCGCATATGGCCCCCTGACCGTAGTTTGCCCATGCCTGGTGTAGGACCATTGGTTGTGTCCTTTTTATTCTGTAAAAAAAATCCCTAAGGACCAAGTACAGTTTAACATAAGACCCCTGACACTGAAGTTCTTGGCATTTCTCCTGCCTTGTAACTTCAAGAATGGGAAAAGAAGACCTCACGGCAGGACTAACAGACTCACCCAAGGTTCTGACCCAGTGGAGGCAGGTGACAGGCATGGTGAAAGGAACGAGGACAGCCATCACAACAAACCAACTCAGTGCCCTGAGAGCAGATGAAGCAGAGGTCATCGTTGTTCTGGTCCAACTGCACACAGGGTAGGGAGGAGGCCAAGAAAGAGATTTGAGAATATAACTAATTCCAATCACCTTTAAGTCCTTATTGACTTCAGACTTCACAGTCCTAAACTGAGACAGCTAAATGGTTATTGAAGACATTGGCATGTAAATAGGAAAGACATAGATGTGTGCCTTCTAAATTCATCCCCGTTTGGACTCTATTGAAAGAACTAGGCAAATGCTAACAAAGTAGCATTGCACACCAGAGTGATTGCATGCACACGCGAGACAAGACAGTATGTATGTATGTATGTATGTATGTATGTACTTCTTGTTACTTCAAGTTGTACTTCTATGCTCAACTTCAAAATGCTCTCCTACCCCTGTAGTCTGTATTCGCCTGTGATAGAAAACTGCCGAGAAAAACGTGCAAATCGGAAAAGCCGTACAAATGTACGTCAATTTGAACATTAGCTATGCAGTTAACCCGCCCTCAAGGAACGTTAGGCTGCCTGCAGACAGACCCACTAGAGGGAGCGTCACAGTGTTGTTAGCCAATCAGAGGCCATACATTTGCATATCATTAATATTCATAAGAATCTTCTCAAACTATCCCTGCTCTTGTTTTCGCCTAACTAAAATAGCTTGAAACAAGACAACCACAGCATATTTTTTTGTCAAAACCAACTCTCATGACATTATTTTAGACAAGGGACCACCACAAAATTAATGAAAATACGATGGAATGAGACCTTTAAAGGGAAGAACATATTTCAAAATTGAAATACGGTGGCATGTTCAATTAAAGTTAATAATTTTAAAGCATTCTCACCATTACAATAATGTTGCTGTTATCAAAGGATATTTAAAGAACAGTGAACTGAGCTGATCTATTAAAGAACAAAGCTTGACAATTTTAATGATCTGACAGCCCTAATAATAGATAGATTTACTTACAGGGTCTTGAGACTTGCACACAATGCACTCACAAAGTGGAGAATGGAGCTCCAGTAGCTGACTCTGTAATTGAAATGAAATAAAGACAATGCACAATGTTGTATTACATACAAATAGAATATGATTACCACCAATTCAGATGACTTTATGCCAAATAAGAAAAGTTTAGCACTTATTGACCAAGCCATAGTTACCTCAATAAGTTTGGCAAGAGGTTTGCCATGGCAGTGAATGTCTCGCCTCCACTTCCCACTTTTAAGGCCAGCTCCATCTTGCACAAACTCTTCAGGGGTCATCCAGTGACCTTCTGTTCTAATGCATTTGCCAAGGGATCCTAGAAAGTAAAAAAAAAAAAATATATAGGCTCATGATGAATCGCAACAAAGAAGTGTCTCTCTAATGGAACATCCTTATTATATTCCCTGTTCCAGAGTTTGGGGCCATCTAGTGTTCAAGTGGTTAGTTTTGTGATTTGTCAGTTGGTCTGTTAAATTCAAGAAGCCATTACTGCCAGCCAACACATGTATATCTTCACACATCCAAACCATCAACTCATACAAGAAGCTTACCGGTGGAAAAACGATTCTTGTGAAGCACACCTTTGGCCTTTCGACAAGTCACGGGCAATGATTCCTCCTGAAACATGGTCATTTCCTCCTTGGCGACAGCTGCATTTGAAACCCCCCCATTCAGTGAAGAAAGTCTGCCATTGCTTTTGTGACCTGCACCCTCCTTTTTGTATTTTCCCTTTGAATCTCTATAGGGCTCTGTAGGAAGATGACATTAAGATGAACTTAATTATTCCCCCCAGATTCTGCGACCACCTTAGTGCAGTAAGACATACTGTAGCATGGAAAAAACATTTCTGCTTTGAGGCATGGTTGTGCCCTCCTTCATATGAAGAACTTCAAAAAAAGGCACATGGGCAAAATAGAATTTAGTCAACATCGAGCCTAAATTTAGTTTCAATGTTTGCAAAAATACACTTGAGTTAATTAGTTGAAACAAATCAGGGAACAAAACACAATGCTCCATTCCTCCATTTTATGTCCTCCTTAATCTCAGTTCTAACTTCTTTCCTGTCCAGGACTCAGGTCAGGTTCTGGATTACATGAAAGTACTGCTGCACAATACTGCAGCATTGTGTGGCTAACAAGAGTAGTTCCAATACTAAAAGCACAACTTATATCCATCTTTCATGCTTATCTGTGTTATATCAGTCACTCTCAAACCTCAGTACCTAACCCATCAACAGGGTGTATCCTTTAACCACCGCTATCTGTGGTATTCCTTCAAGGTCAACCTGTGAGTGTCATTGGGAAAAAGAATAAAACAATTGAAACAATATGAACTCAACTGAGTAGAGAAGTGTAAACTTGCGCTAAGTAAAGGGGACATAGTGACTTACTTTCAGTTTCATTTCACTATGGTCCATTTACTTAACATCAGTTAACAGCTCGCTATTTGGTTCATGATGCATCAAATGTCCTGGTTCTTTTTCCTGCAGACAGCATTCAGTGACAACAGGCCAATGGAACCGATTCACACTGAACATCTCATTTAGGTTCCTGACAGCATGTATTTGTATTCCCATCTTGTAAGGCATACCACAAATGTTAGTTACAATTCCTCATTCTAGTTTCTTGCCTTGTAATACCTACAGAAAATAAAGTGTATCTTCAAAAATTCTGGCTCACCTGAACTAGGCACGGGATTATTCTGGGGAGTCTTCGCCACCTTTTTACATGTTCCAGTCAGTGAACTCTCCTTGAGTATATCCGGGTCATCACCCCTGATTCCATTATTACCCAGCAGCCTCTCTTTCAACAGTCCATCTGAGAGGTCTCCTTCCACTCCAGTGAGGATGAGCTGGAAATCTCCGGATTCTAAAATCATATCAGCAAGTATTTTTTTTGTTGTTGTTGTTTTTTTAACTAAACATCAGGCATGTATGTATTTTTAACGTTGAGTACTAACCGATAAGAGAGCCATCAGGAGCCCACATTGGAAAGTCAGACTTAAAAGGAAGAAGGTGCAGATGAGACATTTTACATCACTACCAGTAAGGAAGGAAACTATTAATTTTTTTTCATTGTATTGAAGAAAATGAAACTGTTTAAAGCACCTTGGTATCAGAGACTGGTCTTACCTGATCTCCAGGCTTTTTGTTGAAAAAGGGACATGTCAAATTGCCTTCCTATTGGACAATACACAACAACACGACAGAATACACATCCTCAGTTCAAATAATATAATATTTATAAATAAATAATATAGTACAGCATTTACCTAATTTATATAGGTAACCTAAATTACTGAATGCGTCATCATGAGTGTTGTGCTGCCTCTGCCAATAGATGGTGTTAGTTTACTGCTTGGAAATAACCTTGCAGAAAAACAAATTGCCTGATGCCTGTGCACCAGAGACTGTAAAGAGGTAAAAGGACACGATAGGCATGTCTGATACATCTGATGCAATGGAGGGTTTGCCTGATTGTCACCAGAGAAGCCCTGATTGCTAGTTAGAAGGCCGACCCTGTTTTGATGCAATTTAAACAGATTGATACCTCTTCAGAGGAGAGTTGCGATATCACACGTGGGTTTTAAGTGCATGATGAAGTACTCATTTTAAAGTGGTGGTCTTCAGACTGTCTGTAGGTCACATACTGACTGTCTGTAGACACATACTGTAGGTCTAGAGATTAGTGAAACAAATAAAAGAGCTTTGCATTGAGGTTTAGCTTTTGGCCCAAGAGACATTGATGTATTAGAATTCTCTTGGTCAAAGTTATGGATGTGGCGGAGTAAGTCATAAGTAAGTTTCCTCTGCCACTTCTAATACTCAGACTGTCTGGAACATGCAACTGTGTTGGGCCTTTATCTAAAACAAAGAAGGGAAACTAGTATCTTTTAAACACCCTACAACTCGGTTCTTTGGAGGTTTGGAGGAAAGGTTGAGATTTATGTTTCAGTATGTATCAGTACAATTATGTAGCAATATTCCTGACCCTAGACTGCCATCTTAATGTTATGCAAATCTTTTGAAAGGCCATGTAGAGCATAAAGATCCTGTTGCCCCAGTGGCTTGCATGTTTGCTTCTACTTACGTTGATTGGGTAGTCATAGCACAGAGGCTGAGGGACCTGAAAGCATCCATTTTAGAAATTGCGAGGCTCTACAAGCCTTTAACAAGCATACTGATAATTTGTGTGGGAGCCAAAAAGCTGATATTCTGTTAACTGAAAAAATCCTGATTTGTTTTATGTAATACTCCAGATTGCACAAATATGGCTGTTCATGATTTTAGAGATGCAGGCCCTTTTTTATATGTTGAAAGTAGTTTTTGTCATCCCTTACTTGCAGTGGATGTGGTGGTTTAACTATAACCTGACGTTAATGGTTTTGATAGAACTGTGGCATATTTCTCATAGAAGCTCAGTAAGGACCAACACGCATATTCAATTGTAGATAAGGCCACACCAATAAAATTATTTGTTACCCGGATTCGCTGCTTGAAAAAAATGCAAAATCAAATAAAAATAAAATTTAATTTGAACTCACACGAACATAAAAAACACAGTGGCTGTACAGAAAACAGCATACTGCGTTCACGTGACGTCGAAAACCAATCAAATCGCGCCTTTCACTTCAGAGAGAGCAAGAGACAAGAAATATGATATGAGGAAAGCTGCCGGTGGACTGCTAGGCCAGTGTTTGCAATTATTAGAATATCTGATCAGAAGAGAAAAACATTTGACAAGTGCACTGAAATTAAAGAGCAATGCAATGCCCCCCGTGCATGTCCAATTGACTAGTTCAATTGTTATTGGTTTGCCTGATAAAAGACGTGCAGAAAAGAGTCCTGCCGACAAGGACGATAGCCTACATGAATGTAGGCATATGGGTTTACTTTTATTAATTTTATATTAATATTTTCTGGGTAGCATGCCTCTTGAGCAGGGCTGCCGATGGTGAGAGTGAGACTAGAGCTGGTTGAATCCTGATTCAATCGAATCTTTCACCCGGATCTTCAAATTAACCCATGAGTCGCGATTCTCTAGTTGTATCATTAACCCGGATCACTTGAGTCCTAAGTTTCGATTTAAAATGATAAACAGCGCGACACACAAACCTCTTGAAACATTAGCTTATACTAGCCCTAGACATCTTAGCTGCCATAAGATGTGTAACTTACAATTTCATAGGCAACCAACTCAGTGACACTGTGCACAGGCAGTCCGAGATAAGAACTTCCCACAGAGCCGGAAACTGCGAAGCTCGTAGACGTGAACTCATGGATCTTGAGTCCTTAGAGTCACGCTATACCGTGGTTACATTGGATCACTTGATTCCTGAGTCAGCCGGGTAGCACGAGGCTGAGTCTCTCCTCGTGTTAGTGTCACTTCTGAAATAACAATGTTCTGCATGTAGCCTATAGACGTAATGTATTAAAATAAAAATGTTAATTTGGTCCGGTAGACAGTCCGAAACATTGCAAACTGTAGATGGGGACTCTCGTGAATCCTTTAGTCAGCAGAATTAACCGGCTACATGATGGAAACTCATGGATCTCGAGTCCTTAGGGTCGCGATAATTAACCGCGGTTAACTTACGTTGGATCACTTGATTCCTGAGTCAGCCGGATAGCGCAAGGGTGAGTCTCTCCTCGTGTTAGGAAAAGCAAATCCACAACAAACACAATTTTTTCACTTCTGAAATAACATAATGTTCTGCACGTAGCCTATAGATGTTATGACCTTAAAATTATTATACAGTTTACTCTATTTTACTGATGTTAGTGTTTCTATCTCTTGTATGGAACCGTTTCTATTAACTTTAATATCATTTGTGATGTGAGCGACCTCTACTGGTCAACATTTATATTTCAGTGCATAGGCTATCAGTATTTGTTTAGAAGTTTGTGTGAGGCATAATAACAATAATAATAATAATAATAATAATAATAATAATAATCTATTTACTGGCATTTCTCCGTTCCCTTTTCTATGTTTCCGTCTACATTGCACACCTAGGCCGATATAGCCTATTGTTACATTAAGGTAATGCAATAAATAAACAGAATGGCTAAAAATGCTTTCTTTCCCGTTACTAAATGGCTTTCCTGAGCAGCTGCATGATTGATCAGTGACATGGATGCTATGACCCACGTAATTTTTACCCCACACAACCCCTGGTAAAATTAACCATCTAGGTGAAATTCAGGAAAACACAATCACTCCAGCTATAGGCCTAATATTGATAACATAGCAGTCTATATAATGTAGGCTATGCTATTATCCCATACGTAGCCTAGCATAATAAGAATATTAGTAGATCCAGCAGTGGTAATAACCATTGTACACTAGGACTGAGTTTTCTTGCAGATTTAGCAATACTGACTCAAGTGACTCGCATAACCCGGATCAGTTGAGTGACTCAGAATAACCCAAATCCTGAATAGGAATCGAGTTTGCCAAGCCTAAGTGAGATACGCATATGACTGCCCTCTCATGCCCTCGCGTAGGCTACTTTTTTTTTTTTTTTCGCACGCTCGCTCCATATTTTTCCTGAAAAAATCCGAGAACCAACCAATTTTATTGGTGTGGCCTAAGGAGGCATTAGGTAGGTCTTGGCAGCGTCAGCATGCCATTTTGAGATGTTTACAGTTCTGGTAGTGAGGTCTTAGAACAAAACACACACACACACAAAAAACAAACAAACAGGAAAGAAATGTGAGGAGAACTGCAGACAAGCAGAATTAACTACGGTTAGTTTGTAATCCCTAAATTAGTATTGCATATTTACTGTAATGTGGCTTTGTCAACTTGTGCGTGAGTAAATATAAATGAACCCCAGGTGTGACACTACTACAACAAAAGTATGTTTATACAACATATCAATAATCAAGCACATTCTATGCTGGGAGATACATACAAGTCTTTTCTGTTGCTAAAGCAATTTGTGTAGGCAAGGTCAATGAACAAGTTTACATTTTCTGTCTTGTAGCCAACAGGTTTTGGTCTTGTGAACCAGACCCTACCTGAATAAGATCTGCTAATGGGACATTTTGGCAACGGATGGATTGCTTCCACTTCTTGCATGAACCCTTCCCTGCAAATGCCTCAAATTTGGAAGGAGTAAACCAGCTGCCACTGACTTCAATGCACTCTTCTCCTGCAATAAGAGATTTTGCTTGATTAAAAAAAGATAATTCTCCTGTGAAATTAATTAAAATATGCAACTTGAGGCCTGAAACCTCTTTCTGTAACACTGAACGGCTCTTTAAAGTAAGACAAACCTTTAGCCATCTTTTCCCTGTGAAGCACACCCTTCTTAGTTCCACACTCAACAGGAAGATGGGTCTTGTAGTCTGGCCAGTTCCAGATGTCGTTCTCCCCTAAGATAGGGCATAGGGAAGGAGAAAATACAATAATTTTAATATTAAAATCACTACTATGTGATTGTATCTACAACTAAAAACGATCACTGCCAGATTATTTGCTTATGTCCTTCTGCTTTTGTTACACTAAGAAATCACTTCAGCCACAAGGAGCTCCTTGCAGCAACAATCATGGACTGTCAAACGATAAAGCAACCAAAAGGTAGCCTACAGCACAGAAAGCAAACCCGGAATCAGAACTGACCGTCTTCTGCCACCTCCAAACTCCTTTTCTTTGTTCTAATGTTATTTGACGGATGCAGCAACTTGTTGACTGTCACAAGAAGATGTTGTACTTGTTCTTGATCGTGTTCTATATTGTTAAAGGTATGCTTCCTATTGCCACAGCGAGTTAATAGTTTTTGTAGTTCACCATCTCCCTCATGTTCTTTTGGCCTTTGACCGAGTTCTTCGATTCTATCTCCACCTGTAAACAGCACGATGGTAAATTGATCAACGTCGTGTCCGGGAAAAATTGTCTTGAGAGCATCAAGAACTCTCGATGCTTTGCCTCCATTAGAGCCCAGTGGGGTGACGAGAAGAAAGATCTCGGGCGGCGAGTCCGACAGATCAACCCAACGCTGAAATTCATCTTTCAGCTCAGGTTCCTCCGTGCTTGGTGTATCAATAACAGTGATTTTACTTCCGCGGATTACAGTGGTGGCAGACTGACACGCTTGGGTGACTGGATGAGGTCTTGTTCCAGCGACAAACTTCTTGCTGCTTAGAATGGTGTTGCCCACAGCACTCTTTCCAACACCGGTCCCCCCACAGAGAAGAATTCTGATGTCGGACTGCATGCCTCATATAATTATCGTCGCTCTTTCATTGCAAATCCCAGACACTTTACAAACATGTTATCCTGATGTTAATGTCTGGATTTAGACATTTCAGAGCTCAAACTAACCGCCGCAGCCAGGTGGTTGTTGTTGGTTGGTTGGTTGGCTGGCTGGCTACTAGACAAGGTAGCCTAGCGTTACTTGAAGACAAAGTACCCTCCTACTCACACATATCCTAAAGCTAGACTGTGCATTTGCAAATAACCTATTGGAAGGGGGTCTGGCCAAACTTCAGCAATTCTGTTCACTTCCATACAATACGTTTGACTTTGATAAGTCCTGTTACGGCACTCGTTGATTTCTTCATGCAGAAGTGCGTAAACTAAAGCGCGCAACTAAGAACTAGTAGTGTTACCGGAAGTGGCACAAACTTCGTGATCTCAAAGTTTTCATCTTTGCAATAAAAATAATAATCCTACTGTTTTATAGCAGATGTCTTATGACAACGACACAGAGTTCGGAGTGGCCTTTGCAGGTGTTTTACCCTTTAAAAGCCATTTTCGAAATCCTATTGAGAAGGTTTGTTTCTCCCCGCCTTCGCCGCCTTCCCCGGAACAGAGCGCACTCATTTCATGACGTAATCGCACCGCTCAGGTCAACCCCCTCTCAATTTAATTACAGCGCACAAACATGCTAAACATTAAAAACTAGAGGGTAACAAACAGAAATTAACACAAGCACACAGCGACAACCATGTATTGAACATAATTATGCGCAAGAACATTTAAATCAGAGTAGGCCTAACAGTTTGCCTATTCTGAGAGTGCAGAGACAGAGAAAGAGCCTAAACTTAGACCATTGTGGTTTTAAGGTCTCTAAATCAAACCATAGTGACTCACATTTGAAAAAATAAATAAATAAATGAATGAATAAATACTATGTTTGGTGGTAGATTGCACATGTAAAATGATTAGCCTACGTTGTAGATAATTCCTAGATAATGTTTTTTTTAAATACTATAAAATTGTTTTTAAGAATAGGCTAAATTTATAAGGCACTCAACCCACAGTATAAACCTGATTTCAATCACAGCCATCTCCAGCTTTACATTTCTAATTGTCTCTCAAAATAATCAGTAGAGGGAGCTAGAGTATTGTGCACAAGCTTACACCTTTCATGTCATGGTGAGGATTTTGGATGTAGGAATGAATGATTCCTATGCATTTTATTACAATGCTTTTGCATTCTCTCAAAGATTTAGCATACTTTTCCTTCCTCAACATCAGATAGCAGTCCCCCAAAGGTTTTGTATCGCAGTATAGACATGAAAGGAAGGATAGACATTTGGAATATTTGAGTTTGTGTGTGTGTAACTGAGCAGTATGAGAGGGAAAGTAACATGAACATGCAGAGTAATACAATCATACAGCCTACAGCACATTAAAGCAATTCCAGAGACCAAACTAATACACATGCTACTGAAAGGTGTCATGCATGCACACGACTGAGAATGTGAGATGGTATACCAAAAGACCACAAGAATTCATTTTCTCCCATGCCAGTGGCAATTTTGCCCAGTTTTCCAGATGGTCGACTCCCTTCACACAAATAGGCAAATTCCAAAATAAACAGTCAGTGGGTAGACAATGCCCAAGCTGGCCTCAAGGGATATGTAGCTTGAACGGAGCCCATATTCTCAGGCAATTTTACTTGATCAGGCCATTTCATTACGCCCAAATATCTTGGTGACAAATGTTGCACAAATAGTTCTAACAGTAAAGACTGTCTGCTCTTTTGTCAAAGAACTTCTCAGACTTGAAGAGTTGCCCAGAAGGAAGTTTTATTAAGTTATGGTGAAACATTTAATAACAGCACTGGTCAAAAAAGATGACAGCTCTTCTAAAATGAATCTCCTAAAAATCATCTAGTCAGCAATTGTTTGATCTCTCTCTCTCTCTGTGTGTGTGTGTGTGTGTGTGTGTGTGTTTGAATAGAAATTACTTGGAAGGAGCAGAACGAACAAACCAGACTCGAAGAGTGACTATTGAAGCTACAGTCTCATTAGGACCAAGCTAGTCAAGAGTAGCTATTCCTTTTTATTATTATTATTTTTAAAAAAGACAGCCCCCATAAGCACAGCTGGTGAGGCAATTTTACAATCTCATTTCTCCCATCCATCTGCCACCTCATGCTTGACAACATGGCAACTCATCAAAATCATTGCACACAGACACATACAGACACAGTGGACATAATAACCACACCAATCACGTAAATCAAGGATTTAGTAAGAATACTGTCATTGCAGTTATTTTTTGAGTAAAAGAAACAGTCAATCAGGGGCTGATTTCATGCTTTCTTTTCACAATTCACCATTCTATGAATATATATATATATATATATATATATGTGTGTGTGTGTGTAATTACATATAGCATAACTTACAGTGGTCTATCATTACACATTAGTATACATAATTAATGATTATCATCTCAGGTCACCTAGATGATACGTATTATCTTAAGTCATTAGACTAAAACCATGAAACAACAGGAGGGTTTAGCTAGCAGGTAGCACATTAGAAATATTCTGCTACAAAATTTGTTGTAATTGTGAACACACACTGTTTTTTTTCGTCTCTCCTAATCATTTTCAATGCTGCTGGCAGTGCATATATAAACACAGATACGCACCAGAGAAGGCCTGGACCCAAACTGAACATGGCTAATCTCTCCAGTGACCTTTTCCTCTGCTTTCAGACTGTTTGCCCTTTCTCACCGATTAATGCTAATTCTTTTACTTCAGCTAATTGATCTAGCATCCTGGAGGGTGAAATTTGCTGCTGTCTCACAGAGAATGTTTCATCTCATAGGCATGTACCTTAAATGTGTAAATATGCACAGGTTCAATGTTTATATAGCTTTGCTGGGTTGTGAAGGATTTTATTTCTTGTCCCTAGTATTCACATATATTATCATGCTCTGCCATTCAAGATCATGAGCCCAAAAACATTCTGAAATGCCCTTTTTGATCAGACAGATATTTCATTTGCTTTGTTGAGGGGAAAGGTAGGAGGAGGAAGAAGAAAAGAAAGAGGTGATCCTAGAAAAAATGAAGCAGTTGACATAAGAATATGGCTCCCTGAGGCAGAAATGACAAGGGGGATTTGGGATGCCACCCTGCTGAGTCGACTGAGTGACTCATTATAGCCACAGTTCTTCCGTCACACACGTGTACACACACACACACACACACACACACACACACACAAACACACACACAATGCACCAAATGTACTGGAGTGCAGTCAGTTGCACAAATATCAATCCCACACGCATACCAAAACACATAAGAACCCTGCCCACACATGTGTGATCCCACAGGTATGACTGTAATATTTGAGCATAAATTGAACGGTACTTTGATGTAATGTTTTCTCTATTAATTTGCAACAGTATTTTGGTACTCCTCTTATCTCTGTTTATAACTCTAAAACATTCTTTGGGTTATGTGTAAGACTCTATGTCCAACAGGGAAAGAATCATATAGACTCACATCGACTTCAAATAATCAGAAGAGTAGGCCATTCATCAATTAACCTCTTAAAATTGGCCCTGGTGCATAAAATGCATGACCTAATGCCAATCCCACATAATTATCAATAACATGAGCAAGTAGAAGCACATTTCTCTCTCAGATGGGAGTTTGCTGAAGTGATTATGTCAAGTCTTACATATTTTGCAGAGATTACATCAAGACATCAAAAATGTTTGACCATACACACATACAACTGTTGCAAGGGCCCTGCGGCCAGGATAGCAATTACGATCACATCGTTGTGGTTGTGTGTGTGTGTGTGTGTGTGGGTGTGTTTGTGGTGAGTGTATTGGGAGACTACTTGTGCTAAGAGTGCTTAACCTCTGAGTTGAAGCTATTTGCCTCACTAATGCCTCTCCACCTTTGCATCTGTTATTTATATATATATATAAATTGAATAGATAATTGAATTCACAAAGTTTTATATGGATAGGCATGATCTTTATTATTACTAAACAGTCCAAAGAGACCAAAAGCATCTGTGAACACGTATGTCTTAAGGTGTCTTTTGAAATAGGTTGCCAGGACAGGCTATTTGTGCAGTGCACCAGCTATTTATAGCTTCAAACTTAAAAAAGGGGACACAAGGCAAGGCTCATTCTCAGAGTCTTGTATGACTGTATGTGAGCACCCCGCTATGATGGATGGCGCTTGGAGACAGGCGGCAGATGCATCAAGAGCAGAAATCACATTTGTGTGGTCAGGAGGAGGGCATGGATGGAGAGAGGGGGGAAGGAAAAGCCTTCTTGATGACAGTCACCTCTCCCACAGCCCTGGAGATGGGTGGGGGTGGGGGGTGGGGAGGGAACCTTCAGTGATTCATGTGCAACAACTATACCCTTGCTTCCCTGGGCCGGTTTAGTGTGGCAGGTGCACTCTTCAGGCTGTCACTTACCTGGAGGGAGTGCGTGAATATGAGTCTGTGGGTGACAGTTTGATAGAGGCAGGAGACCACAGGGCTCTCAGTTTGGCCGTAATGTGCTACAGCAAACCAGTATTTCAAATCAGTATTTCAGGATAGCATATAGTTTGTTCCAGAAAGTGACCAGGTAAGAAAATGAATACTATATATTTCTTGATAGAATTATAGATCATTCATGACTTATATGTAATCCACTTTTGTAATTCAAACAACGAGCCCAATGAGCTGCTGTGGTAGTGTTTATTTCAAAATATGACTGCATTGAATTGTACAATGCAGGTTCATGTCATTTGTCTCAGAACCTAAAAAAACAACCTATGACAAAAAAAAAAAAAAAAAAAAAAAACTCATGACACAGCTCAATGTCTTGAGGACTTCTGGAAATGAGTTTGACTGGGGGTAGGATGAGAAATGAGAAACCTTTGCTGCCCTCTGCTCCATATTATCATTCTGAGTGATGAAGGCACTGAACATTCATATCAAATGAATGATGACCAAGCCCAAGTCAGCCTCCAGTGACGACCTACGGCATGGGGCAGCCCTGCGTCAATGATCCTTTGGCTGTGTTCACATCTGAAACATACCAGAAGGTTATGAGTCACATGATGAGGCATCCATCATTAAACTCACACCACTGTGCTGTGGGCATGTTCTTGCAGATCCCATACAACTGCCATTAGATTTTACAGTTACATCCAATGAGTTAAACTAATGTTATACTAACACCCTATGCAGACTATTATAAACTGATATTATCAGTCTTCATTTTGATAATGCCATCTTTCTGGGGCCTCATTAAAAAAGGTTCAGTCACCCTGGTACACACATATATACAGGCATGCTGTACAGGCACATGCACACAGTGTACAAACACAGACAGATAGACAGACAGACACACACACACACACTAATATCACTGATCAGAGGCCATGGCCCTGGTGGGGGCTGACGCCAGTGGGGTAGGTGGTCAATGAGACGGAGGGCACTGCCATCTAATCAGAAAGTGTTGACAAGCTGCGAGACAGATGTGGCTAGCACACCAGGGGTCTCCTTAACCAGCCCAAATGAGATCAATTAGGCAGCAGATTACAGATGCTGCATGTGGCAACGTGATTTATTTACACTCCTGTCTCTCATTCGTGTATCACATATCTGGCAACACATTATATATGCAAACACAGACCAGATGGAGAGATTCAGCAGGCCTGGGTGCCATCTCAGAGTGACATGAAATCCAGTGAGTTATTGCTGTCACTTTGCAAAAAAAAACCAAAACTTTTCATTTCATTTCATTTGTGGAGATCAAAGGGGTTCTTGGTGGCCTCTGACAGGAGGAGAGTGATGTACTTGGTAATCAGGGTCGATAGATGGGGGAGAGATTGCTGATGGCTCTGGCCTTTCAGAGCACACAAAAAAAAACCTGCTATCCTAGACCACATTACCATAACTGTGTGTGTGTGTGAGTGTATGAGTGTGGAGAGTTAGGGGGGGGGGTTGTTTATTCGAGCCATGTGTTCAAAAATAGACTTGGTGGTTTTGGATGTACCGGTACATTGCATGATCATACAAGATCCAAGTAAATAAACGTTTAATGGAGAGCGACTGCATAATCAATATGTCAGTGTGTGCTGTGTAGGTGCAGACCCTCAGTATGCAAATAAAACTAACACCAGTTTGATACTTTTGTGACACATTGAAGTAGTTAAAGAAACTCAGCAATAACAACTACACATGCACTCACTGCACTTGTTATGATGCCTCGGGAGTTGGAAGATAACATGGCAATTACCTTGCCACTTAGACAATTCCTTTATTCTGTAGCAGCGAGACTCTGGGAATAAGAGTGACTATTATAACACAAGCTTAAGCCTCTAGCAATATTGACGTCAAACGATAATTGTAAGTGCCTTGGAGGTTTTATTGTATGGATCTCACAGTGGGATGTCAGAATGGACAGCCAAGAATGGACAGAAGGCAGAACAACATGTGCTGCTATATTGAGACTTCTGACAATAATACTCTCTGCTGTTCCTTTTCTCTGGCGTTTCTTTTCTTCTCCTCCATTTATTTCTCTATCCCTTCCTCTGTGTTTGCATCCATATTCAGCCCATCATTACCTCTTATCACTCCACAAGTCCCTTGAATAACACATGAGAACAAGTTGGCCTAAGACTCTTTATCCATACAAACTCCAAAGCCCACTTTGATCTTTGCAGTAAAAAAAAAAAAAGAAAAAGAAAAGAAATCCCCCGATCAAGCATTCTGTTGGAGAATACTGTATGATGTTCTGAATGCACACACCTCACACACAACCCTGTCGTCAGGTACATTGAGCATTCTGCATTTACGTGGAAATAACCAAAGCGCCGCTTCCTCGCGTTCCTCCCCACACAGTAGTGCTCGCTAGCAGCCGGTGAGCTGTTTGAAGTAATATTCATTAGGCACAGGGAGGCCTAATTATCATGTGCTTCAGCCCGGTCATTGCAGGGACAGAGAATGGCTTGCCTCTATATGAAAACATGCAGTGGCTGAGTCTCCTATAGGCTAGGATCGCCTTGCCATATCTGTAGCTTAACAACATAGCTGTAGTAGTGGGGTTTTTGGGCTCAAATCCTTTTTCTCTTATCTGTCCAATATTTTCATTCCTGTCACAAAAGCAAGATGGTTGTTGATCCAGACAGATCTTGGACCCATCCCCAGCAGCTCTGGGCAAGATCTGAAACACATCCATCTCAGAATTGGTCTCAATCGGATCTTCCTCTCAGTAAGCGTACACAAGTTTCTTTCCTTCAACGGGAACTTCTTCTGAAAGAATGTGCAGAATGTCCAACTCTGTGCATCAGCTCTGATCCCACTTCCCATGTCAAGGGTTTCTCACAGGTCCTCCAGCGTCATGTTTGTGCTGCCCAGCTGACAGTCAGGCCCATGCCTCAGGCAATCTGTATAAACATCACTGTGACTTTCAAAGATGCCTGGAGAACTGAGCCTTCAGCTGTCTCCAAGCCCAATGGTCCCCTTGGAAAATCCCTTGCTTTCTTGTGCTGCTTTTGACATCTGCCAACTCATGGAGACACATTACTCATATTATCACTATCTATTTTACTATGAGACTTCATCTGTGGAACCTCTTTAATGCATAAGTCTAGACTTCTTTAATGCATCGTCTAGTCAAGATCAGGAACACTCTGCCACCATTTATATTCAGTGGTGATTGATATGATTCCTCATACAGTACATCATTAAAAAGGGTTTCTCATACATAGAAGAGCTTGACCCAAAAGTATTGATGTGTTCCACAGAGCTCAACAGCTAGCTCCAAAGTAATCCAAAATGTAGGAAATTGTTTTGGTATTAAGTAAGTCACACACAAAGCAGGTATGACACTACCTGCTACCATGAGAGTTACCAGAGAGAGTTATTGGAGTGAGATTGTGCTTTTACATCTGGGTTCCAGTAGTCTCAAGTCTGAACTGATTTTAAGTATTCCTGACATACTCAACAACATTTCTGTTTGCAGCATTCAGCATTTTGTCATGTGTTGCTGTAGATTTCCTGTGTTGCTACCAGGATGCATTTGCAAGCCCCATTCCCCTGGAACTACACTGCGTCTGCATTCATGTTTTCATAAAGCACAGTAATTATGGTAACATTAATTACACCAAGGGTTCGCCACAGTCTGAAGTCTCCACATAGTTTAATCAGCATTGCAAAGGATTTAATATAAGGAAAGCCATGCAGCGTTTTACAATGCATTAAAAATGACTGAAATGAGTGCCTTGTCAGAATTCAATATAGTGCTCTTGGTTCAGCATTAAAAATGGACCAGCTTCATTAACTTCTGTAAATGAAAAAAGAAAACATGTAATAGGGAGAAAAAAAACAACACAAGAGTTCGCCTCCATTTCATTACCTCGGAATGGGAATGGGCCGAGTGTTGTGCACCCTTTAAATAAAACTCAAAATTACCTTTTCATGTCGCCAAGGGACAAGAGAAAAACGCTAATATCAGCAATGGTGCTCCCAGCGACAGGGGGATAGAGGTGGTAATAACATAGGGGATAAAAATGAATAGACGCCTTTGACCTAGTTGAGGCGGGCTGGTGGTGGAACTAAGTCTTCAAGCACCTGTATCTAATGTCAGGCGCTCCGCTGCAGGGGGACAGAATCAATCTTCCATGGAATGGTCCTATGCTGCTTTCTTGAGCAGACAGCTACTGCCGCTTCTCAAATGAAAAAAAAAAACTGTGCGCTAAAACAAATAGGCCAATTACCTTCCCTCTATGCACAATTTACTGTTAACGGGCCATGGCTGTTCTCTGCGATGGTGAGCAAAGTCGGCGAATGGACCAATTTTACCTCCAATGGCCAATTACGGGTGCAAGTGCACCAAGGAGGAGATTGGAGGAAGACGAGAGATAAGAAGGGATGAACGGTGAATATCAGAAAGAAAAAAACGACTGAACACAGAGAGAAAATAAGTTAAGGCTGTTCGACTTGGCACAGATGGCCATAACCAACAAATTGTTGAGGCAATTTCAAAGACTGAGCAAAATCTTTGCGATTTGTCTGGGTCTTGCTACAACACTTGAGGGAGGGGGCTAAGCAACGTTCTGTTTTTCTCTCTCACAAGCTCCCTCTAAAGACCGCTGTATTGCACTGTATTGCACTGCATTCAATTGGAGGCGGTCCGCGCTGCTGAACATTGCAAGTGCTGTATCTACCACTACAGTCCACGGTGGCGCATTCTACACCGTTCGTTCGCCGTGTAATGACTCATTTTAGCATCCTAAACAGTACGAAACGGATTAATTAAATGAAAAATGTTGCATAGTGGGCCTTTTAAGCACTGCACACTGCACTCTGAACATAGCCTTTCTGTGGTGATAATGTCACTATTTAAGCACTTCGTAATACCGCACTTTGTGTTTAGTCCTTTTTGGTTGCAGTGGTGGACAAACTGTGAATGAAATAAATTGATGAGTTTAAACTTCTTTATTTAATGAATGTACATTTTTGAATATGATGTGGCGGTGCAATTCAGATACATGCTACAGCGGACCAGTCCAAGGACCTGTGCCAATAAGCGCACTGCACACTTGACCTATAACCTCTCACCATTATTTGCCCTTGCCTGTAAACTCTCCCTACAGTCGCGGATAAAAGAATGGCTAATACTTCTGTGTTCTGTCAGCAGTCATAAGGAAGTGTGCGAAGTACTAACTAATATTCTGATTTTCTATTTCTTCATCATGGTTAGACAAAACCACACAAACCAGGGAAGGTTTTAGTTCAGATTGCACTGCTTGCCATTTGTAGAGATAAACATAAGATGGATGGAAGTGAGCTAGAGACAGCCTACATAGGCCTATCCCTACCAGACAGACTGGAGGCGACAAAGTACTGTGCAAATCCTCCCACCTGTAACCCTGTTGAGAGATACCCTCTCAATGGTTAGGATACAGACCTTCACAGAGCCTATTGTCAAATTGTTCATAGCTCTAGCCCGAACTACCCTTGCTGTTGCAGTGTTAATATTTTTATGTTAATATGTAAATAATTTTAACATTAGATAAGGCTTTCTGAACAATGTATGCAGCCAACATTTGGGTACTAGACCAAACCATTATGGTTGATAAATGGTTGTATTAAGGTGCATAACAAAAGTACGAATTACCCC